>BGPR01004910.1:71316-99074 GCA_013235015.1 Araneus ventricosus
TCTGTTTCCGTTCGTAGATTTAACGTAGAAAATTTGACCTAATAGGTAGATAGTTCATCACTTCATCAAACGCAATTCTTTTTTTGATTTCACGTCTGTCATGAGGATCAAAATGCCTTCACGGATCGCCAAGTGATAGTGGTGGAACAGAAGTTGCATTTCTGTTTCCGTTCGTAGATTTAACGTAGAAAATTTGACCTAGCCGGATAGTTCACCACTTTATCGAACGCAATTCTTTTTTGATTTCACGGCTGTGATTAGGATCAAAATCATTCACCAAAGGTCCTGAAAACGGATCAAAACGTGGTGAGAATAAAAGTTATGTACTAAGTTATATTTTGGATGTTACTCAGTTTATTTTAGTATGTAATCACTCAGTATATTTGTTTAGTACTCAGTCTATTTATATTTTACTCAGTTTTGCTTTAGATGTGATGAACATTTAGCAAAATAATTTGGACTGTATAAAAGAATTAAAATAAAGGACTCACTGAGTAAAATGGCAAGTGGTAAATTGCATAAATATGTTAACATAAAAAATAATAGAACGCG
The DNA here is from genome assembly GCA_013235015.1 of Araneus ventricosus. Classification (NCBI taxonomy): domain Eukaryota; kingdom Metazoa; phylum Arthropoda; class Arachnida; order Araneae; family Araneidae; genus Araneus; species Araneus ventricosus. The sequence goes on from BGPR01004910.1 coordinate 71,869, forward strand.
GTAAATGTTTAGAATATTTAAACTGCCCTTCCTAAATAACTGTGAAACGTTGTTTCTAGTTAAACGGTACGATATTGAACAAATTTTAGGTAAAAAAAAGAGTCTCATATTTAATTAATTTATTTAAAATTTTTGTATCATGAATCGTTTGGTTTCATACACTAAAGCAATATCAGTGATATCAAGAAACAGACAGAATGTTTTGTCTTGTGAATCGTGTAGAAAGCATACAAAGATAATGTCATCGGTAAAAATTCGACTTCGAGATGTTAACGAATCTCCATGTTTTGGACCTATATGCATCCAAAACACACAATTTTGGAATTATATCTGTCACTGTGTCCATATCTGTGTGTGTTAATTTGAAAACTCAACAGCGAACAAGCTAGACGAATGAAACTTGATAAGTGTTCATTACACTAAAATTGTTGATCTGCATCAAATTTTGGAAAAGAATTGTCAAGGTGAAGACTGTCTATCTGTCTTTTCGTTTATGTGTGAAGACAATTAAAATACGGAACCAAACAGATTAATGAAATTTGACGTTGTCTTCACAACCAAAATGCAAATTTGCACAACATTTTGGACGAAATCTGCCAATAAGAAGGGGCTGTTCTAATATACATATTCTATACTCTTCATTTACGACAAAGCTAAACACCCAAAACATCAAATTATGGAAGTATAACAGAAAGTTGATGGGAGAGTATTCCCGAATTTTTTCTTGGAGATTATAGTATTTGATGGATAGATAAGACTAATTAATATCCTTCTTAAAAAATTTAACTATTCAGTCAGGAAAACTCGACTGTCACCCCTTTCATAAAACTTTCTTTAAATGATATGCTGTGACATCCAATAAGTAAAATGTTAGAGACTAGGTTGATGCAAGAAGACATGAAAAATGTAATTAACAGCGCTAATAAGCAGTAAATTGCTTAATTAGATTAATTTCTAAAGGTATATTTCACATCTAGTCATTGATGTAGTTAACAAAAACTCCTTTTTGCAGCTTCAGTGTCTCAAATAACCGGTAACTTCATTAATCATTCGTTCGATACATGCTAAGATTTCTTGGAATCCGAGGCGGCCTTTTCTTAATGTAATATACCTTTGAAGTCTGACAGTTGTCTCGTTCTTACGACGAGACATATTTACGTCTAGCAGAGCAGTGCAATAAATGTGAAATTCATTACTGCTTTTCACTGCTCTCTTTTAAAGATACTGAATATTATTCGAATCTCGATTGCCGATTGAATTTCAATTATTTTTCATGATATTCACAGAATATGATACGATAGTTCTCACAAAGGTAATTTTTTTTTATTTCTGCGCAGTTGTATAACGCGTCCCGTCTTTCGTCACCGCCATCTTTCTATCTTCTAGCATTAGATGAATCATTTCGCTGGCGTATGATGGTAAAAATCCTAAACACTTCCTTAGATAACTATTTTCCCATTTCCATTTCTCCATATATGCATTGATATATGTAGTTCAGAACTCCTCCGATAATTTTCTAGGATTGATCGCACACTTCCAGACAATCAATATCTGCAAAGGAGTCTACACAATCATTAACAAACATCTGTATAGGAATCTTAAAGTTCGAAACACAATTATTTAATCGGCAACGACGTTGACTAGGCCGTTTGATCGTACACGGATACCTCATGTTTCTCGAACACGATCTACCAGATCTGTAGAACGATGTTCCCGTGTCACACTGAGGGCAATGTGGTTCATGCACGATTGAGACTCAACGAATTTTCTGCGTCGGCGCAACATATCGTCGCTTAACAAGCAACACCTATGTCAATTTGTTTCACATATGATAGAAAAATGTTTTATATCAGATGTTAAAAAAATTCAGAAATATGCGTTATTGGTTGAGAAAAATTGAGTATTTTCTTCCTCCTTGAAATTTCAAAAACTGAAATCGGTGGTGTTGCTTGTTAAGCGATGATATCCTGGGTGGTAGATTGACCATGGTGGACTTTTGGTATGGCCTCAGCACTTCCCAGATCCGAATCCATTGGACTTCTTCTTCTGGGATCACCTAAAATCAACTGTAACAGTAATCAAAACACATTAAGGGATTCAGCGGAAGAACTTGTTGCTAGAATTCTTGTTGCTGCTGACAAGATTAACTCAACACCAAGCCTCTGCCAGCGAGTGTGCCATTCCTTCATTCGCCGTTGTCAGCTGTGCAAAAAGATCCACGAACTATACTTCAAGCAGCTAATGAGAGGTGATAGCCTAGCCTATTTTAGTAGTATTTTATTTTCTCTGATATCAGTGACTTGCGACTGTTACTGTACTGAGTTTTCCGACTTGATAAATGTATTTCGACCCTAGGCTCCATTGCTAAAGTTTTTGTCTGATGTGTACGAACAGCCCTAGGAGTAGGTTGGCCTGGTAGACCTGACAAAATGTCAAATGAATTCAGTCAGACTCTATCCTGGACAAAGTCATAATTTCTTTTCAAACTATCCTTCTTTTGCTGCAGGCTTTGACATCTCTCCCAAACCTCGAGAAAGCGTTAATACCTTTCTTTCCCTTGTCTTCTCTGCCACACACAGATTGCACAGTCAGATAGAGCTAACATGAAGTACTTCCACTCTGCATAATTTACATGTACTATTTATTAATACGGGGCTATTCAAAACAATTACACCGGTTACCAATGCCTATAACTTCCTTGAAAGAAAAGTTAAAAGAAAAGACTTGCCCAGAATACGGAGGAAAGCTTAAAATATTGTTTGCTTATTTAATAATTGCCCTAGATAACTTCAATTGCTTACATGGGCAAAATGTATGTATGTATGTAGTTTCACTACCATGTGAAACATTATCTATGCTTACCTTCAGTCGACTATTCAGTCGGCCATCTGACGACTATTTGCTGAGATAAACAGAATATCAAGGCGACATGTTGCAAGAATTAGAAGTTGAATTTCTCAGAATTACAAATTTGTCACATGGCTGACTTTCCTTTTCCATTCGCTTTGTCTATTATTTTTCTTATTTTAATTGAAATGAATTCTTTCAGTTTCATGTTTTGATTTTCAAGTCCTCGCATTCACTTTTTCATACTCTTCTCCTCTCAAGCGCCGCTCTTCCACATGAGGAAAGAGCTGCTCCTCCTACCTCTCAGAAAACTATAATTTAGTTTAAAGCATCTTTTCTCAAATTAATCACTGGAACCGTAGGTAAGATGAATATTCATAAAGGATGTATTCATCTTTATTCTTCACGCAACTGAAACGCTTTGTCATGCCGGACATTCTTTCAGCCTTTAGTAATGAGATTCAGTAGAAACATTAATTTAATTAAACATTATCTAAAAATAAGTTCCGAAACAATAAGTTGTTCATATTTATAAAACTCAGAGTTAATCTACCAGATATATAAGAAAAACGGTCTTAGATTTCGCATTATTAATTATATTTCAGAGATTATGTGATTTAGTGCGTGATTTACGAACCAATTTTACATAATTTATGAAATTTCCTGAAAATTATAATAAATTTTTGACTAACAGAACTGGGGCGTTCTCGATAATGAACATCATCGTAGTTTGTGTTGTAAATAAAAAGGATTTTTTATAAGTAAAAATTATAATATATATGGAATGATACAAAATAAAATAGATGTGAAAAGAATGTGATATTTTCATTATGAAAAGGAGTTCAGAAAAATCAGAAATTAAAATTTTTATTTTAAACCGGTATGCGCAGAAAAATCAGTTCTGAATAAAATCACTCCCGAGTTCACATAATATATGAGTAAAATTTCAATAATTACAGTGAAGTTATTTTCATTTTAATAAAAATAAACATTTTGACTATCATATAACTAGAAAATCTAAAAAGTGCATAATATTTGTCTTTATAATAGCATCTTAAAATAGTTTACTATCTAGAAATAGATAAAAATAGGTTAAATAGAGGCATAATGTTTATAAATATTACAGTATAAAATTTCATATCTATGCAATGAAAAGAATTTTGTATATGCGCAACTAAATTTAATAAAAACATGTTTTGAGAAATATGCAAAAAACTGATATTATTATCATATTGCTCCTGTTGTGTACATTTTTAAAAGTTAATTTATGAGCTTACAGCTTTTCAAACATACACATATTATACATTAAGAAATCGATGAAATATCCCCTATTTTATTAAGTTAAAATTTAAAAATCAATTTTTTTGGCTCTACAAAACGACCAAAATTTCCTTAATAATAAAAATTTAGAAAAAAGTTTATAATTAGATTAAATTATTAGGAAAATGAAATAAAAAGTAAATATGCAATTCTAAGCATTTCAGAAAAGTGCCAAATTTTAATGATGTTACAGTTCAAATAATGAAAGTTATCTATATACCGTAAAAAGATTGCACTTTCAAGCTGATTGTAAAGATATATTAGAAAACTGTTGAATCAGATCTTCTTATTTACATTTTTCTTATGGAAATGAATACACACCTCAATCTTTCAAAATTCATTTAACATTTTTCACAAATATCAAAACAAACATAATGATACATATGTATTAAAAAAATTCTAATTTGGCTTGCTTTCACATAAACCTTCATTTCTCAACACTTTATTTTCCAGAATCTGGTTATGAAAATTAATTAAAGACACCTTTTTCTTGAGTTAGTTTAATTCAGAAACAGCAATTTTCTCGAGTTATTTGAATTCAGATTTAAGATCTCAAGAAGCAAATTGGAAGTTGTTTGCAGGTTTTACATCTGAATAGCAAATAAAATAGATTGAGGACGTCGGTTAAAGGTGTTAAAGGAAAAAGCTTAGTAATACGAAAATGAATAGATTGACAAACAATAAAGAAGAAACAGAAATAGAATTTTGCAGAATCTATCTAAAGAAAGTTGTCAAAATGAGAATCAAAGCAACGGTTTCTACGCACTAAATAAGATTTGTTCAACATCTTAGAAATAAACATAATAATTACAAGATTTATTCTAAAGATAATAATGTTGATATAAATATTTTTCTTAGTTATTTACTGTTTTATAATATCTCCTATCATGATAATTCAAAATTTAGTAGACATTTTTTCACGTATATCAAAACTTTTAATAAGACAAATGGAATAAAAATAGTATAAATAAAATAATATAATAAAATGTCATAAATTTGATTTTTTATCACAGAAGTACTGAGATACATTTTTATTTCCTTTTACATGAACTTTAAATATCAAAACTTTATTTTCCACAATCTGTTTACGAAAATTCCTTAAGGAGGCATTAAGGAGTAACATTTTTGTTAAGTTGTTAAAGTTAAGATTTCAAGAAAGCAAATTCATCTTCTTATACCCAAAACACAAGCATAATTTGTTATTCCATTGAATACAACAAAAATATATTTTCCTTGAAAACTGTTTACAAATGAAGGGAGAAAAACGGCTCGGAGTTGCGTATGGTAACTTTTTCTATATTCATCGGATTACGAGCAAAGATCGTTAATAATGGTTCCAAAATATTGTAAGGATGATGGATCGCTCTGCTGGGATCCTCTCTTTTGCTCTTTTGATGACAAGAAATGAGCGAATAATTATGGAGGAGGTTCAAAAGTTAACTCCTTTCCATCGCCAGGGATCATATTTAATGCTCTCCATTTGTTTGGATCAATATAAATAGGGTTACCAGAATTTGTTTAGTTGAAATCCGGACATGACGGGGGGGGGGGGAGTGTCTTAGGGGAAACAAAGTATGTACTGGATGAAATTCTAACTATATAAAAATGCCTATCAACGTCCCTCTTTCATAACATATCGCAGAAGTTGAGGAAGTGAAAAAAATATTTAAGACATTTGATTAAAAAGGAAGACACTATTTTTATTAATGTTGGTATTTCAAAAATATATTAATAAAAAACAGAATTGAAACAAAACTGGCCAAGTTTTTAATTTTCAGTTTGAACTGGGCCTGCAAAAGGAGGTTTATCCACTTTCTCATCAACAACAGATGCAAACAATGAATTTTCATGCATTGACAGAATGACGTCAGCTTTTTCGAATTCATCATATTACAGCCCAATTACTTTCTCACCGCATTCACTGGCGTAAATCCGGACATTTTGAAGATCCGGACACTAGTCCGGACGTGAGCTTGAAATCCGGACATATGGTAACCCAATATATACAGGACGTCCACACATATCGTGGTCCAATAGCTAATTTCTAAACCGTTAGATATAGGCATATAGACCCAATTGGAAAAATGCTTTAAATAGAGGGAAGAATTATATTTTATGTTTCATGAGTCAAATATATTTCTGAGAAATTTACAAATTATAATTTTTTACGCGGTCCTAAGGTCCTATCAGTCATATTTAGTAAAATATTTTTCACGCGCTAATATTTTTAACAAAAAACGTTCCACTCTTCTGCGGCTAAAGCTGACCGAGTTATTAAGGTTTGAATATTGCTGACTTAGACCACTTTGCAACATTTCAATAGCCATCTCCAAGGCGATCCACCAATCAACGTGCAGCATTTGCTCGAAGAAGCAGCCGATTGTTTTAAAATTATGAAATTCAAAGCTCCTTAATTCGGTCAGTTTTAGTCGCAGAAGAGTGGAACTTTTTTTGTTTAAAATGTTAGCGTGTAAAAAATATTTAACTTAATATGACTGATAGGACCATTGAACCGTATAAAGAATTAGAAGTCGTTATGTTTTCAGAAATATATTTATTAACTCACAAAAAAAATGTAATTCTTCCCTTCATTTAAAACAGTATGTTTTTCAGAACTATTGAAATGAGTGATAAATGCAATATTAGTTTAGTTTAGTTATATTAACGTCCAGTTTTGAAGCACACGAGGGCTATTTTGGAGCGGAACTCGCCATTTGGAACCGCAGTCAGATGACGAGGATGACATCTGAGCTGGTACCCCCTTTCTAAACTTCCTCACCACACCAGCGGAAGGACGTTTGACCTCCTACGTATGATTTAGCGTGCAACAGGCCGAATACAGGACGGATTTTCTGTGGAATCCAGTTTGGAACCTGGAACCCTCCGCCCCAAACCCGAGATCTTATGCAAGATTCTCCATTATGTAATCTAAGAGAAGAGAGACAATATAATCTAAATGTATGCGATAGGGACGAATTTCAGAATAAACCTTTTACTATAGATGGCGAAATAATAGCAGTACTTTGACAATGGTGATGACTAACAAGATGCTTGCGTAAAATCCGTCAAAAAATTAATTTGTTGAAAACCCCCGTATGAGGGATTTTTCTTCTTCTTTCTTTCTTCTTTCTCAAAAGCTTTTTCTTTATCTGTGTTATTATCAATCCTAATTAGTAGTTAGTTTTATCTCATAATTTGACTTTCGATGGCAATAGACCTTTTATCAAAACGATTAATAGCCCATTTTTCTCAAATGAAGAGTTAAAATATATAATGGGATTGAAATAGCAAAAACGTAACGATATTAATTTGAAAATTAATATCGTTGCGTTTTGGCAACCAACCGGAATAACTAAACCTAAAGTAACGTAACTAAAAAAGTAAATAACTTCTGTTTCACCAGCTTTCCTCATTGTGAAAAATCCCTGTATCATAATGATGAAACAGAAAAATGGTATCTATTAAATGGTGAGATAAAAGAAAGACTTTTAACCTACCATACATCCTATTTACTCACATATTTATCTATTTACATTTGTCTGGGGCTTTTCTACCGAATCTCAAATATGAACTGAATAGAGGGATTTGAAATCATTTGCAGAATAATATTATTCTATTTGAGTTGAATCATCCCTTAGGGATCCGTGGGTTCTACAGGTGAGTACAAAGTTGGTGTTGTTGAACAAAATCTATTTAGTTCGCTACATTTGTTCAGATATTTTTCTGTATCAATGCAGGTGTTACTTGAATGGAATTTGAAATCCCAGAATTTTTAAACGAACACGGATTGCTTTAAACTTAACATTAAAGAAATAGCACCAATTTTTTAATTTAAGAATAAAGGTACAAATAATGTATTCAGAAATGTTTAAATAATTGGAATAGATAATATTTGCAATCTTAAGATGGCGTAACATCCATTTTAACGTGATAATATTTTTAAGTCTGGTTTACCATCTGTAAATCACATGTTGCGAAAATAATTACCTGAAAAAAAATTTAAAAAACGTAAGGAAAGAAACTAGCACTATAACCCTCTCACACCGAGCGGTCTAAAAATTTCCCCTTAACAGCGACAACGGCCGGTCTGGAGCAGTTAACTTTTTTGAGGGGAGTTGAGGTTCTGAGATCACTTAGGAGATAAGCACGGTTGGGAGGGTCCAATTATCCTTGCCGACAGCAGCCCATTCCCATGCGCCTTAAAGGAAGGTTATAGCAGGGGGTGGTGGAGTAAATGACCACTCAGGTTGGAAGAGTCCAATTCAGGTCGTTTCCACCCAAAAAGTCCGGTTTTAAGGAAGCTAAAAGAAAAAAGTCGCTTCGGGATTTAAGAAATAAAGAGTTCCTATAAGACGGACGGACGTACGCAGAGAAGCCACTCCCCGCACGTGCTCCTGTACCTGCAACTATTACAGTTAATGGACAATTGGATGGACGGACAGATATTCTTTCTGTAAATTACGTGATGCGTTATCCACAGAATGCAACGGTTAATGCAATCAAACCAGATGAATTATCCAAACACCTTATCATTCTACGATGTGTCGGTCTAGAGCAGGGGTTCCAACATTTTTTCCCTCGCGCACCCCTTGACAAGTCTTTTTATTTTCGCCTACACCCTGTTGTCATATCCCCCCCTCCAACCACCCATCTATACAAAGAATCTTTTTGCAATAATGTTAAGAGCCTGGGTAAGCTTAAGAGTCAAATGACTGGAATTTTCAACATTCACAGATCTTAATTTGATTTTACATTTTATTCCAATTTTACAATACTATTAATTCAACGTCAAAATCGATCAAGTCAGTATTTTAATAATTTGGCATTAACTTATAAGGATACTTAAAAATTACACTTCCGTTTGCTTTCTTTTTTACTTATCTTGAGGGTAGGTTCTGGACGTTACAACTTTCCCTTTTACTTTTTACACGAACTTTCGTAAACAAAATTCTGTAACATATTTAATCCCTTGTGTTTTCTTGTGTCCGCCATTACCAGCTTTGATTTTGCGTGCCCCAACTGGTCCTTCGCGTACCCCCAGGGGTATTCGTACCACAGGTTGGGAAACTCTGGTCTAGAGGTTCAAAATTGATTTTTTTTAGTGTGAATGGCCTCTATTTCATCTGAAGAAAAAAAGCTTGAGTATTGATTAAAAGGTCTAATCGAAAAGCGAAAGCTTTACTCTTGTCTTTTCCCCTTTTTGTTCTGTTGATATCCATTTCTGAAGATGTCGCATGAAATCTCAAAATTTCAAACCAGAAAAACCGGAGATGTAAAGAATTCGTTGGAAAAGTTTTCAGAAGGCTTGTAAGTAAGCAGTGATATAAATACCAATTAAGGGAAGTTTTAATTGTGAAGGAGTTAAAAATACAAAAATAATAAGAAACAACTATGAGGAATAAGAATCTGGTGGATGACGTCATCAGAGGCCATTCATCCATGCAGATTCAAAACCAGAATAGAGGGAAAAAGACTTTAAGGTCTGAATTTAATATGAATTTTCCTCTATGGCCTGAACCCACTTCGGAATAAATTGGAAATTTTTAGATATTCACTCTTTGTAAGTAAGTGTTATTTTTCTGCAGGACAGGTTCAATAATGTTCGATATTTGGGTTTCGCACAATATTCGTCGCAACAAACCGCAAATGTTAAAAGCCTTTACAGATATAAATATATGTAGATTATAAATGATGAAGGATGGTAAAATTTTTAAAGGCTTCCTTATTTTAAGAAATTCTTTACTGAAATGGTAAAATCTAAACAATCTCATTCATTCAAAAGCCAAGCTTTGCGAAATTCTCTTCATAACTGGAAAGAATTCTCATACTTAATTATAAAATAAATTAAGAGATTTAAAGTAGAAAAGTCTTCTAACTGCACAAAGAAAAGAAAATGCGTCTTTGAAATTAAAAAAGAAAAATATCTTGTGCTGTAAATTATTTAAAGAAATTCTACGCATTGAACATGCAAAAATTAAAGTCAACGAATTAATTTAATACAGTTCTCATTACAATTATCAAGGCAATGGAAATTTTATGAAAAATCCATAAAAAGTGAATGTAATCAGAAGTGAAATTATCACCTCAAACTCTGTTAGAAAATCGAGTTCGAACGCAAAATGAGATAAATGATTCGCATCAGAAAATACTTTAATGTTTTCTTGCCTGCTCAAAAACGTTCCATGTTTTCGTATTGTTGACGTGGCTGTCGTTCTCAATTTCAGACGTCATAAATTTACAAAACACTTATTAGACACCTAAGGGATGCTTTTATTCATTTTAAGGGAAAAGACGCCAAACTTCATTTTTATACTTCTAGCTACTTATCTTACTTTAGTCTACCTTTATAAAAGCACACGTCTCTCTAAAGTTAATATTTTTATCCTGAAGTTGGGAAACAAATGATGAAATTGAATTTTGAAGAGTTATTGGAAAATATCTGCGAAATGTAACGCCTCCCTAATACAGAATGAATATTTCTTCCTATTTTTCAGATTGCTGTTTACATAGAAATGGAAAATGCTGACAAACAACTTACCACCTAGAAAAATATTCGATCTCAAGAAATAGCTTCTGTAATATAGTAGAACAATAAAGAAAAGAAAACGGTTTTGAAATGTACTTGGAATCAATCCTTCAGTCACCGCCAGAGGGCATGCAGCGATCCTATGCCTTGGCGTCACCAGAAGCTGCCGATGGCAAGAGATCAGAAGGCTGAAGAGACCATCAACAAAGAATGACAAAAATCGACATGAGCGTCTGAGAAGGGGAGACCCTCAACCAAAGCCAGCGACTGAACGAGCATGGGCGGTGTGATATATTTCAGCATACCATGAAGAATCATGGAAACTTTTTTTTTATCAAAAATAATATATTTATTGGACGTTTTCCAAAGCACAAATATGTAAAACAAACACATACATCACAAACGTTATATCGCTCACGTACATCGAATTCCATTTTCAATTCATTATTCTTTTCCGTTGCTAGGCAACGTTAGCAGAAAATTATATCGTTGCCACATTATTTTTATAATTTTAGAAAAGAATTAATACCAAACGATTTTTTTTAATTAATTTCTTTTGCAGCCAAACGATATTTCAAAATTAACTTCTTTTATGATCAAACGATTTTTTCATCAAATGAATTTCTTTTCTTTAAATATTTTAATAATTCTACAAATGTATATATTTTTTTTATTCGGTACGAATGTTACAGCGGCAAGGTAACATCTCTAGTATGCAGCGGTACGCAAAGGTGACCGTATAGTCACATAGAATCTGTACAACTAATCTCTAATATGCAGCGGTACGCGAAGGTGACTGTATAGTCACATACAATCTGTACAACAACTAATCGCGTACCGTTGCATACTAGAGAAGGTGATCGTATAGTCACATACAATCTGTACAACTCTAAAATAGTCTTCAGCGTACAATCTTCAGTTTTATATTATCCATAGTCATCTTTTGTCCTTAATCATCAAATAAACGTATGAAGTTTTCTGTTTTGTTTACTTGCATTAAAGTAGTACTTTCGCCATAATCACCAACTTCCAGTGGTAAGCTAAAATTAGGGAGTCTTCAAATTTCAAACTCTGTTTGAAGATGTTAATTAATGTTTAAAGTGGAGTTTTCTAATGTTATTTAGGATACGTAAGGATACTTTGAAAATATTAAATCTGATGTTCGTGTTGCCGCAGCTCTCGATGTTTACTTAGAACAAGAGCCTAATTTTGTGTAAAGACTCTCATAATTGTTCGTTATCGCTTTTTTGACGACTTCTAAGGCTTGTTTTGTGGCTAAATGTTTATGGTTACGATTTAGATTATCATTGGCAGTTAAATTTGTAATCAAACAATTTAGCTAATTACAATCATTTCATTTGGAGTTTAGCTGTTTTAAGAGCTATTTAAATAATAAGGATAATGCAAACTTAAAGAACACAAAATTCAACGATTTGTGTATTAAAGAAAGGACTGATTCTAACTTGCTTGATACAGTATCCAACTGTATTTGGCGATTGCTTAAATCGGAGGGTTACAAAACGGTCTGTGAATCCAAAATAAGCAAACCAGAAAATTCGTCCATAAGCTATTTTCAGTGGACTCATTGGACTTGTGAAGCCCATCACACCCACATACATATAAAAAACGCCAAACAAAATTTTGAAAAGACTGTTCATCTGTTGGTAAAGATAAATTAAATTTTATTTAGATTGCAAACTGTTTGCATTACTGACTTATATGTTTACTCATTTGCTTTATATATAATTATTCAAGGGTTTAAATTCTTTAATTTAAGAACAAACTTTTAATTATCAGTTTCTTTCAGAAGCAAGCGTAAAAGCTATTTTTACATCATGATATGAAACAGGTAAGTAGTGATAATTATTTAGTGATTTATATTCGTGTAAATAATGTCTACTTCTTTTAACCGCTAAATGTCTGTTTTCAATAAATGTAATTACCGTCTGTGTACCACAAAAATGGCGATGCATGGTTCTGAAGTAAATGAAAATTTGTTTGGAATTCAAAGAACATCCATTCAGTTTCCTATTAAAATATAGTGTAATTATAAGATGAAATAAAAAATGCGACCAAAATGAAGTTCCAGAAAATTCAATCGTTAAGTTTTCCAGACACTTAATTTATATTTTGCGATTATTTAAAACCACTCATGTTTTTTTTTAAGTCAAGCATTCATTTGGAATATACCGCAGAAACTATTTTAAAACTATTTCAAAAGGAAGTGGGTGAAAGTAGTCTGCTCAAGATTAATAGTTATCTTTCCAGTAGAATTAATTATTAACTCTGTCTAAGAGGATACCGTTAAGAAATGTATAAACTAATTTAATGAAGTTAAGCCTATATAAAATATCCCCTGAACTGAAAGACAAACGCAACACTTTCGAATTAACTTTCAATCAAAATCAATCAGACCGCAAACAAGTCGATGAAGTTCAGTGGGAAAATCACTAAAATTATTTTATCTGATTGAACCAACTCTTTTAATTATTAGATAACCTTTCATGGAAATGGCTTTGTATTTGATACGTGACTTTCACAGTTTTATATTCCATGTAAAAAAGAAATCTTAGAACATAGAAACAAAATAAAAAACCCTTATGATGTTACTATTTTTAAGGATATTTTTAGCCTTAACCTTTGATGAATGATTGATTCACTTTTGTTTTACTGCTTATAGGGGAGCAGTTTTAATTAATTTTTAATTTTGTACTAAAATAACTTTTGCGTAGTTGTAGATAGTACTACAATCTGTTTTATTGAGAAGAACGCGGAAAAGAAATTTAAAGGATAATGTTTTCAAAGTTTATTAATAAGAGATAATGTTTTAAGGGTAAAGGAATTGAATGGACAATGTTTCAATGGAAATTTCAGGAAAAACACAATGGCGCAGTTTTGTTTTAAAAAATCCTTATCTGGAAATTATCTTGAACATAACCATGAATTCCAAATTTGATAATAAGGTCTTTTACCATTGCTCTGAAAGACTTCAAAAAATTTTCTTAACATTGAAAACCCCTTCCGTAGGAACATTGTTGCGTTTTCACCAAATAAATATCAATCTTTTAAAAAATATGATCTTCCGTTGAATATGGCAGTTCGGAAGAGACATTGAAAAAAAAAGTAAAAACTTGTATGTCCTTGTATGTCTTCTCTCACTGCACACATTTGTAGCGACATCTAGTGTGACTCAGAGGAGTTATTTCACTTCGAAGTTGTAGGTAATTAAAATTCGCTCAGTCCCAGGTATCACAACATGTTGTACGATATTGCACAATATTGTTCGATATTGCACAATATTTTTCGATATTACATAATATTGCACAATATTATACAATATTGCGAATATTGTTCAATATCCTATAATATTGTACAATATCTCTGTGCTACTGGGGGTATTTGCCTGTGGTTCTAACGATTTTTTTCGGCAGTTCTCTTTGACTTTATCGTTTATCTAGATACATATTATTGTTCCCAGTCGATTCATTTTAAACGTTCCCAACAATGTGTCTTAATCCTCAGTTAGGGGTGAGCTTGCATTCCAGTTTGAAATTATTTGGCAATAGTTTTAGGCCCATTTAACTATCTTCATAGATCTTCAAAAAGTGGGGAATGACTTCAGTTCTGAAGTTTCTTTTTCAATCCCCATCGCCAGATCTCGGAAAACCCAATTCCGATCTCTCAGATTGCCAAGACCAAAGTTGTAAGCTTTCGCCTCCTTTCTTTAATTATCTATTTTAAGTTATGTTACCGGCAAAGTTCGAAATCCGGCATTCCATACAATACCTAGGCATTTTATAGAATGCCGTAAACTGGTCGAGAATGTACGAAACGATTAACATTCCACACATTTCCTAGGCATTCTATAGAAAGCCAAATGACAAACCGGCAAAGTATGAAATACATCATCGATTTGTTATTGTAAGAAATAAAATTAAGTGCAATTCAAAATAAAATAATTTCATTTATTGATGCAACAAATAGGTTCATGTTTCATTTTGTTTTGTCAAGGCATAAATTCTGTTTTGTACGACTTTCATTTTTCTTTACGTATTTTGAATAAAAGTTTTTAATGGCACTCTCATTATTTTTCAAAATAACATTTGTATTTTTTAAGTATGCACGTCTTTTAAACAATGGTCTTGTCATGACCTTCTTTTCATACTTTGCCCAAATAGCATTTGTCATTCTATAGAATGCCTAGGGGAAGTATGTAATAATTCTCATATTTCATACTTCGCCTAAAAACGTCCGGCGTTCTATAAAATGCCAAGGTATTCTATAGAATGCCGGCGTTTCATACATGTCGGTAACATATAATTTCAGTTGTTTAACACAAAATGGAATATCGCGATTGGTGAATTTCTTTAGAAATTGTTAAAGATTGCCTGAAGCCGGCGCGGCTAAAGCCAGTGATGTTTTCCTAGCTTCACGATACATTTTTCAAACAGCATAATTTTTGTATATATTATGTTTTATATGAAGAGGATTGGAATGTTTATAAAACAGTTGAATTTACTTTTACACTAAATGAAATATAAGAAAAATCAAATAAAGTATTAGTAATTTTATGGAAGACAGAAAGTGGATGCGGTTGTGCTTTAAATCTAAGCAAGCCTCTTTTATATAATCAAACTTATGTCTTTGTCGCAGAATGAGCGATGGTTGACTCAATAAAGTCTTGATTTATAACAATGAAAATTCTCGTTTTAACCCATTGTTAGTCGCTCAACCTACATCCTTTAGCCTTTCTTAACGCACTGCAATTAGAATTTTTCTTACAGAACACTCATTTGCATTCTAAAGGATTAATTATTGCAATTATAAAAGAAAAAATATCAAAACCTGAAGAACATATCAAAGAGGGGGAGGATTAGGTTAGATTAACGTCCCGTTTTGAAGCAACACCAGGGGTATTTAGGGACGGACCTCGTAATTTTGAACCGCGGTCACATGACGAGGACGACACCTGAGCTGGCAATACCCTCTCCAAACTTCCGCGCCACACTAACGGGAGGATGTCTGACCACCACTTATGATCTAGCGTGCAATAGGCCCCATACACGGCGAATCTTCAGTGGAATCGGTTTCGACCCTCCGCTCCCGAGGTCGAGACCTTACCACTAGGCCAACACGGCCTCGAACATATCAAAGAATATATTTAAGTCCACGAGATACATTGTGATAATTTAAAGCTGAATTAAAAAAATGTTTTTTACCCACCTTGCTTTAAACATGGTTTACGGCTGAAAAAACAGTTTATTAGAAACGAATAACACTGTGCTTTATTCCCGAAAAAAATTTCCTTTATAAAATTCTATAATATTAAACACAGATGAGTTTTAATAACTAATAATACGGATAAGGAATACACTGTAGAATACATATTGTATTCCCAAGCGCACAAGCAAAGCAAAAACAGATGCAGCCTCAAGTGAAAAACATCAATTTATTTTTATTTTTTATCAGCACTCAGGATGCCATCTATATCCTGTAAATTTATTTAATGAAATTTTAATATGTATCTTATTGGCAACAATAGGCATTAGAGCTTCAGTGTTATTCTCAAGATTTTAGAAGACAAAATTGAGTATGCTGCTTAGAGGCAACAGTAGGCATTTAAAGGTTGAGCATGAAAATGATTGCGATTAACGAAAGGTTAAACTCTCAACAATTCTGATTTACCATCGTTACGATACACCTTCATTGTGTCGAAAATATTTAGATTATATTTTTACATGAAACTGAAAATTGCATTTTTTGCAACTATATATGAGTGTCATATTTATAGGGAAATAACTTAATAAAGTCTCAAAACCTAAGTTCCAATTCTAGAAAACTTCAAAAAGACGTCTTTGCTCGAAGTATATATTATTATTTCTAAACTTCGAAGAATAGATCTGAATCCGAATAATCCTTTACCTAATTCAAATAATCTGTCTGAAGCAAATACTATTTATTCAAAGAATAACATGGGAAACAAAAAGAGACTTAGAAAATAAAATGCTCAAAAGATATTATTCAAAAGATTTATACTACTTGTATGAATAAATGAAGCAGTTGCTTTCAATGTAAGCCATTGTTTTGAAATATTTCATTGCTTTTCCCACTACTGTGTTTTCTTGCTATTATTGAATTATAAACAGAAAGAGTGAAAAACATAGAATCCGAAACAGAATTGTTGGAAAAGCTTAATAATTTTGATTTAGTGCTATTTTTTCTGGTTTTCGAAGGAATGTTGAAGAAATTAATTCTGTTTCTAGCAGAAAAGAATTCTATTGTAAAATAATAAGCAAGGAGAATGGGGTCTAGGAAGCTTAATATATCCTGTTATAAATAAAGAAAGATAATTTAATTCGATTAATAAATTCCACCGTTCGTAAACATTTACAAGCAGTGATAATCTTTTTGCTTTAGGTATATTTATCACGAGGAATGTAAATGTGTATACAGAAATACAATTACAAACAAAACAAGAACAATAGGCTTATGATTTCTGAAGAACAAAATAGAGACAAATGTATGATAAGAAGATTATATTCAATTTATTTATCAAAATTATTCGAGCTGTACCTTAAGAATCCCATGTCCACTCAACCGGTTCGGTTGCTGTGACTTAAGGTATGTTGGCATTGGGCGGCGTTCTGTACCTTAAGAATACAATGGATTTAAAAAATGAAAACTCGGCCAACAATAGGTGTTTTATTAATTTTAAAATTTTATTAATTTAGAGGTTACCAGCAATTGATCTGAAAAGTAATTTTTTTCGTTTTTGTTATTTGTTTAATCAATATCAGGATTTTTTTATTGATATTGTGAATGTTATATAGACATTTCAGATTTATTTTTAGAATTTTCTGAAAATTAAATTTTATGACGTTATTCACATTTTAAAATACTCCATGTTCTCCATCCTTTTAGCTTCTTAGCTTTTGGGTTACTTTAATGTTTGATTTGCAGTAATTATAATTATTCTTCGTTAAGAATTTTATACAGTTTTCTCAAAATAGGAGGCTTGGAATCTTTCAAAATCATGCAAATATGAAAAAGAAACATCGTTTTGAGAAAAATTCCTTTGAAACATACGCTTTTGAATCGATTAGAAATACACTTCATTTAACAATATACATATTTGTATGCTGTTTTATGCACATATAAGCTTATATTTTGGAGATAACTAAACTCGTCTTTTGGCCATTCTTTTGCTAACTTCAAAGTCAACCATCCCCAGAAAATGTAACGAGACAATGCCTTTTTTATACCCAGAAATTTTCGATACTTTTTCACCTACATCTTTGAAGCGATTGAATGAAAGCAATTAAAACAAAAAATAAATATTTATTTAAA
This sequence comes from Araneus ventricosus, assembly GCA_013235015.1. Lineage (NCBI taxonomy): Eukaryota > Metazoa > Arthropoda > Arachnida > Araneae > Araneidae > Araneus > Araneus ventricosus. Next base: position 89,909 of record BGPR01004910.1, read on the forward strand.
TACCGCAACTCTTTAACCCTTTAAAAAGAATTTTTTCTAGTACTTGTACAATAAAATAACTTCGGGATTGAGATTAATTTAAGAAATGAAATTCACTTAATTTATTAGATAAAATTAATTTGCTTTGTTTATTAATTTGCATAATAAATAATTTATTAACAAATCAAGACATTTCTTTATGGGTTGAGATAAAAAATTGGAGCATTTAGGTTTTTTCCATCGAAAAATTTGGCGAGAACTTACTTCAATCTTAAAAATTGCATTTAAAAATTGATAAATTTTGCGGGATGTATACTTCCCAAGATTGTAGAAAGGGTTAACTTTACATTGTACAACTGTTTGTTCTAGTCTTAATTTCGCACAAAATTTAGTACTCTCAAGAAAAAGAATTCTAAATCTGTTTCACACACAAAATACTGTTACGAAGCTATAAAATTGTTTCCCTAACATGCTAATCTTATTACAGAGGGTTTACTAGGAGCCTAGCCAATGAACCCTGACCTTGGCGGAAAAACGGATCTTTTAGAAAATACAAGAAATTTGGCCCTATCTCTATTAGGAGCGGAAATATCCAGATTCTTCGAGAGATCACTAGGTGGCGTTATTTCCTATTGGAAAAGGTATGAAAAGCAAGCTCTGAAACCAAGAGTGAGCCAGTTGTTCTTTGGTCAGCAGCGCAAGCTGGTGAGCTGATAGACATAGAGCTAGAGACTATTAAAAGTGCTGTGACTGATATTTATTAGTGATCTGCTGCTTGTTTGTGCTATTAATCTATAAAAGTGCTGTTTAGTTTTCTTAGCTCCGCTACATTTTGTTCTTCTGGAATATTCGTAAAATAAAGAGTGATTTTTTTTATTATCCTGTTTGTTGGATTGAATTCATCCATTGACGATTTTTGTAACAATACAAGGTAAACAGAATACGAGACTAAATAATACAAGGTAGGGTTTACCTGAAAGAATACCAAGTCGGTTTTCTTCATGATTTTAATGACACTTCTAAAATACTTAGCACAGTTTTTGAGGAATGGAAGCCCCCTTAGAAAAATAAGTATCTCATTAGTGACGTTGTTTCAAACTTGTTCATTCATGAGTTTTTAAAAGTCTCTTTTAGGAGATGCGAAATTTTAAAATTTTAATAAGAAGTTCATGAAAGATCTTTCTCTTCACTAATTGCTAATTTATTCATACTATGATATTTGAGTAAACGAAAAAAAGTAAATCGAGTTTAATTGGAAATGCTTTTAATGAAATGGAAGCTTAGCAAAAATTTTCAAAGTTGTAGACCTTATAATAAGATCGTTAATAGAGGTACTTTCGACAGAAATAATTAGATACATATTACATTCTCTAGACAAAAATTAATAGGCGCACCCAGTCTTTTTCTTTTGCAATTTACCATCATTAAAAGGTAGTGTGCAGATTATATTTATATATTTATTTTTATACTCATGTTTCTATGCGAATGCCCGGTGGTGGGAAAAGATTAATAGGAAGTTTTGGCAACATCACATGATCTCGCACATGTACGAGAACGAGCGAAAATCTGAGGATCTTTGCCATTTGCATTTGTGATACGGGTAAAAGAGACTACACAATCACTGACTAAAAGCATGCCAAGAAGAATGAAAACCCTAACCGCAGCGAAAAGCGGCCCGAATTGACTTTAAAAAAGAAAATTGCTTATAAGTATTTCGTGTGCATTTGCTTAAAAAATATTTCTCTAAAATCAAAGCATTCTATTTTTTGTAGCAATTATTCGGTTCTGCTTGCATAAAAAGTTTGTAAGCTCGTGAAAACCGGGAGAAATGTTCCATTGCTACTGCATTAAATGTAACATAATTGCTTTTTTAATATGCATCAAGAAACAAATGTTGACTCTCATTGTTAGTTACATTCCTGTTTACTAAAGATATGTATTAGTTTTTGTGCATTTTAGATAACAGAAAAAGAAGGTAAAAATAACTTTTTGGAACATTGTCAAACATTGGACTCATTAGAAGCTAAAAGAGATGCAAACATGAAAAATTTGCTTATTATACGGAAAAATGAGGCTCTCTGTCTATATTTCCCAGTGCAAAATCGCAATAAAATGATTCCTTTCGTTAATAATTAATGCTTTTTATTTTAAATTTTAAATTTAAAAATTGCAATACTTTACTTCGTCACAAACACTCTATTCAAAGAAATCAGTATATTACTTACAGCTAAAATTGTACTAACAGACTTCAAAAGGGATTGGAAAGTTTTGCGTAATTTGTAAACAACTTTGATATCACTAACTCACTGAAAAGTTTAACGTAATTTAAAACAAACTTTTCTCAGATTAATCACCCAGCAGTAACTTAGATGTATGTCATAAACTCCACCTTAATCTATATTCTTCGTGCATTCAGAACACTTTATCATGCTGGTCATTCCTGAACGAATCAGATTAACTTAGATTTTGTTTAATTAAACAAACACTTCAAGAAATTATTCAGAAATGATATACTGCTATGTTTATAAAAGTGCTTTTATGTCAAGTTGCCATAACATGTTCATGAGAAACATGTACATGTTCTAGAGAACTAATATACACTGGCATCCGAAAGTTTACGCTAATTTTTGTGTGTTTAACCTACATCTATTTATATAAAAGAGAAAGTCAATCATTACTCATTACCGAATCTCCCGAACCGCTGTGACTAGAAACTTGAAATTTGACAGGTGGTTGGTTCTTGGGTAGTAGGTGCTCACTAAGAAAGAATTTTCCGAGTTTTTTCATTGGAATTTTAATTAATTAAAAATAACCCTAAATTTTAACGTTTTTACACAATAACTTTGGAGCATATTATTGCACAGAAACAATTTTTACATCATTTTAAAATTCAAAATATTAGCTTTTCAATTATATTAATTTCATTTCCCTGTAGCATTTTTTTAATTTTAATTAATTTTTGAAAATATTTTCGATCACAATTCCAAACAATGTTTTTATTGTTATCGTCTGCGGCTTTTTTTGGAGCATGCGCAGAAGAGCTCTTTCAACAATTGGGAAAAAAAGGAAGAAATCATTATTAACTGAAGCACTAATGATGGCAAGTTGCTCGTTGAAAGTTATTCGTGTCGATATTTTGAACGTAATTTTATAAATCTTTTGTAAATTATTTTTAAACGAGAAAATCATCAGTCTTGGTATGACGGGTACAAATTGTATTCATCGTAAGAAATATAGTAAACTAATTCATGATTGTAAACCATTAAATTATAGTAAAAAATATATACAAAATATGTACATAATAATTCATTAACCATAAAATTCTCAGCTTGTCAATCGTAAGTCAAAAGTAAAAATTTCAAAGGAATTCTTTTTCGAAATTCTAATCAAAACAAAGAACTTCTCTGCTTGTCAAACTTTGCTAAAAAATATTATCAAATTATATCATCACTATTGCGATAAAAAATCAGATATATCGTGGAGTCCAAACTATATCACGCGCATGATATACCACTGACGTAAATTACTACTTTCTATTAAAAAACGGAAATTAATTTGAAACGTATGATTAATATAATTTAAAATTTCTCGGGAAATATTGATCATAACGAGATAAATTTTATATAAATCGATATCAAATTTTATTTCACTATTTCAGAGCCATTGAATTTGAAATTAGAACGACAATTACTTTTTTAAATTTAAAATTACTGAAATTTAGGTGCTCTAACAATGAAATAATGTTGTTTAACGTCTCGCAGTGCTATGGCGCGAATTTTATTGTTGGTGACGTCAGAGCGTTACCGGATCAGTGAGAGACAGATCTGGGCTATTATATTAGGAATAGGTGTTCTGTATTTGAAATAAATAATACAATAATTAAGAATAACAAATAAATAATTCCTAAACATAATACAATTAAGGTATCTGACTACGTCTAAAAGACGGTTTTGGGTCGAAATTCACAAAATGTTTTTATGGTTTTACTTTAAAGCCCATTTTTTTAGCTTTCTAAATCTGGGTTTATTTTATTTTTACGATGAATAGAAACGAAGATATAGAATTTTTTATAAAGCACGGTAGCTAAAAACGAAACCGGAAGTTGGCTGTTTTCCCTCGTTATACCCAATACACCGCACTCTGAAGTATAAATTAATTTGCTTTTTATTTATTTCGATTAATTATACACTCTATCTGCAAGTCATGTCAATTTGAATAAGATTTTGAGTTTCGACAAGCTATTATGAACATTTTTGCCAAAATGCACATTTGTGGAGTTACAAAATTCACGTTTTGGGACATCGATAGCTTAAATTGTTGTTTAATGATTGATTTTATGGTCTTAAAAGAGTATTTCATGAACTGGGAATAGTTCCTGGCCAACATATACATTGAAATAATATCTTAACCTCAATAACCATAGAATCGTCACTTCTAATAGACAGTCTTTGCCAGGAACAAAAAACGCTAGAAAAAAATTACGGGCTCTCAGAATGCAAAAATGTGATAAGATTCTGAATAAAGAAGGTATATCCTACAAATGTGACACATTTCAAAAGAAGTTAAATAAATATATTTTCAATGAAAAGCAAATTAAAACTTTAAACGCGTTTTTTGGAAAACTTATATTTCGTCAAAAGTCACTTACGCAAAACACGATATCTCAAAACGCGTTATCTATATATTTCCTTGAAATTTTGTATAGATGTTGTCTTAAGTGTAGTAAAGGCAATGAACTAGACATATAGTTTTGAGATCAATAGTTTTTGATTTAGAGCTGCCTAATGTTGATTATACCTATGCATTTTGTGAAATTTTGAATAAGAGAATACTCGACTGGCCATATCTTTCCTGTAAATGCAAGTATTTCTTAGATCCTAGTTCATTGCCTTCACCATAGCTGTATATGTGCTGTGTAGAGAAATAATTTGAATATATGGATTAGAATTTCTACGAGAGTGTTTTGCTTTTTGCTCTAATTTTACCCCTTTTTTACCTAAATTATCCCAATTTACTGAATCTCAAGTGACATAAAATTTCCTGACTAGTATTAATGGTTGTTTTGAATCATATTGAGTCAGAAAATGAACTGAAATTGCACATTAAAGCGCTTTTTCAAAAATTCGTTCCCGCACGTAGTCAGATACCTTAATGTTTAGGAAATATTACTTAGAAAGCTTACGGTAATTTATGTTCTTTTTAACTATGATATATGAATACTCCCGATATTCGGTATTGGTCTTACTTATATATCTGACAGTTTATAAATGTTAACAATTAAATAATAATAAAACATTTTAAAATATTTTTAAGTTTGAAAATGTTAATATATAGCATATTTAATGACAAAAATTTGATTTAGCATGGGCAAAGAAAGCCCTTGTGCAATAAAAAAGTTCCAAACATAGCAATCAACAAATTTCATCTGAAGTACTTTCTCATCGATAAAACACAGCATAAAAATGGATCCGAGGTTCACATACAGAATGTTCAAAACCACAAAGAAAAGTTATTAACACGTATTGGGGGCGAAAACTTGGGGAAAAAAACATACTAAGGAAAGCGAAAAATGAATGAAACGGCTGTAAAGCATTCGTTGCCCGCTTCGATTCATTTTTTTAGGTCTTCACTTTTTCAAACCCTAGAATATCGCTCCATATATCATGGAGAGCAGCCAGCTTTCTCACAGCCATACTTCCCATACTATCCTGCTTTAAGTCCCCAGAAAAAGTTCTACATTTTATTCCTTTACAAGTAACGTTATCCAAGGTGAATATTCTGTATTTATATAACTCCTAGGTAGTGCGTCATTTGCTTGTTCGGGTGCTTCGCGAAAACCGTTTGGCAAGTCATGCTCGAGCATAGGTAGGACAATCGCATACACGCTTTCTGTTTTTTTGTTGATAAATGGAAGCCGTATATTTGCCAAATGATGCTCCCGGTCTGCTGTCTTGAAGTTTACATGGCACTTTTGCATTAAGTTTGTGACGTTAATAGATGGTAGTAAATCGTGAACTGTCTTCCTCTGGAAAGACATGGGATTCAAAAATTTCAGAAGAAATATTCCTAATAATCGTAAAAATACCAAAATAGGGAATATTTTAAAAATGTCCGTATACTTTTACTAAATATATTGCATATAATTCGTTGAGATGGGAATTAATTTGGAAATGCACGGTGTTTACTCTAATAGAGGCTCAATAGTTAATTTCTAAAACGTTAGTTATAAGTATATACTTCCAATTAGAAAATCACTATGGATTAAATGCCGAAATTTAGAATTTCGTTATTTTAACCCATATTTCCTCATCGTCCTAAAAATATGACATCTTTAGGGAATATTTTAAAAACGTCCGTATTCTTTTACTAAGAATATTGCATATAATTCGCAGAGATGGGAAATAATTTGGAATATGCACGGTGTCTACTCTAATAGAGGCACAATAGTTAATTTATAAACTGTTAGAGAAAAGCATATAATTCCAATTAGAAAAATGCCGAACTTTGGAATTTCGTTATTTTGACCAATATTTCCTCATCGTCCTAAAAATATGACAGCATATATAAGTTGCCTTTACATAAATTCTTTTGAATATTTTAATTCAAATTAAAGGCGATTTATTATTCAAGAGTCAATTAACTATATATTTGTCTTTATTGTAAGTTTAAATTAATGTTGATATTTTTAAAATTTTTAAACTGGCGATTGTTGCAAAATTTTTCTTTTATATTTTCAACACGCATGCAGTTAAAAAGTTCTGAGCTCCGAGAAAAACATACATATAAATTTATTGAGGTAATATTCCATAATTTTATGCCATTAAAAAGCATTGCTAAAAATTATCTAGAAGGCCACTTTTCCTTGCGTTTTCGACTGTCCTAAAAATAGGACGTTGGTACAATCTACTACTACCTAACAACCATCAGTGTGTAAAGGAGATACTCTTTTCTTTCTCTGTTGAATTCCAAACATTGCTGCTCTACAACTAACGCAGGCGACTAACAGTCTGTCTGACAGATGCATATCTACCAGACATGCGGTGATGGGCGGTGGGAGTTGATTATTCTCAAAAAAAGCTCATGAAGTCAGCTTATATTTTGAAATTCTTCGAGGCAGACCAAATTTTTCTCGTTTTCGTATGCGTGAATTTTGTTTTCTTCTGAAAATAATTTTAATGCTAGTATTTTAAAATATCATGCAAATTTTTCACGTGGTAGAAAACAAGTAAAAGTACCAATGTACATACATTCTACAATAAACATTAAAACGGAGTTAACCTGTTTGATAATCATGCAGCAGCTCATTTTACTTGAATTCAAGAAAAAAAATGTTATTAACCTTTATTTATTAATGTGTTTGAAACAGCATTTGTTGCTTCACGGAAGCTCAATCAGCTATTTAATGATGACAGTCTGAGCCAGCGTGATTTGCGAAGACATATAACAGTTGTATATTTAGGACTTTCTATTGCAAGAAAACCATCTTGCTGAAAATTGGGCATTCAACATGTTTATGAAGAATTCTAAAGCTTAAAAATAAACATGTTATGATAAAAAAAAACGAGAAAACCGACGAAGAAGAGGCCAGCTAAAAAACCATGCTTGAAAAACCAAACTATCTATAGAAAACAAAAATTTGGACTAAGCTTAAGATGCTTTCTACCATTCAATCTAAGTAAAAACGAATAGCAGTGAATTGCACCATTGTCCAATTTTTAGGACAGCTTTTAAAGATGAAACTAATAAAAGATTTGCAAGTTTTTTATTTTATGTGCAGACATAGGCTTAGAGAAACTCATATTAGATTTCGTAAATTTTTTAGCAGTAGACATTTAGATTTCGTAAATTTTTTAGCAGTAGACATTTAGATTTCGTAAATTTTTTAGCAGTAGACATTTAGATTTCGTAAATTTTTTAACGGCACATCTATTGAATGCAACAACATAAAATATAATATTTTACGACATTTAAAGCATTTTTCTAATTAAAATATATGTTTATATCTAATGGTTCTGAAATTAGCTGTTGGGCTACGATTAGAGTGGAGACCCTGCATATTGAAATACAAATAAGAGTCCTTTAGGAAAAGAAGACTGTGACAGTGGCGGATCGTCCTTTAGAGCTGCAATCCCTCTGAAATTATTTTAAAAGCTTGTATTTTCATTTTTTTTATTCTATTTGACTTACTTTTCCACTTTGAGAGTTCGGTGATCAACGAAAATGGCAAAAAAGTAATACAAAACTTAAAAGGAAGATTGAAAATCAATAGACGCTGTAGGTGCATGCGCGTGATTATTATAAATTAGCTTTATGTTAGGTTATAAATAAGTGTAGCGAAGAAACTCGTGGAAACTCTTTTAGCTAGGAGGTCGATTCTGGTGTCATTTTAAAGAGCTTGAGGAGTATTACTAGGACCCAAAGTGAGACAATAAAAATATTTCTCAGAATATAAGTAAAAATCGGTAATAAATTGACGTTGTTTTTTTGCGCATGTTTTTTTTTTATTATAACGTGCAGATTTTTCTTTCGAATTGTACGAAACTTGTTTTACTGCGCATACGCGAAATGTAGTTCTATATACTGTCAATAGATGGCGCCATCAAAAGCTACTCCAAATAAAATATAAGAGAGGCGCAGTTCGGGTCCGCGCCGTAGATTTTTCGTGAAAACATCGGGATGAAATCATAAAACAAATGTTTCGCATTAATATGCAATTTAATTATCAATTTCTTTAATACAATATTTACGCAGAGTAGTATAATGGTTACAGAATAGATAAATCACAAGTTTATAGCATGTAGCAAGGGTTTGTGGTAGCTTGGTGACTAAATACTGTATTGTATGTTATTGACTTTTAAATGTTTGCGTCAGTTATACATAATGTTTTTTAATATATTTTTCTTTATTTCCATATATTTGAATCCGGAATTGTTTTACATTTTAGTTTATTTGAATTATCTGAATATTAAATTTTTTGAAAGTTAAAAATGCCCAAACGAACATGACATATTAATAGATAAGATAATATGTCATGTTCGTTTGGGCATTGCACCAGGTCCATATACACAGATAATCTTTGGTGGATTAGTTTAGCGTTTATTTACGTCAACAAAACTCAACTAAGAAAGTTTCAACCATGTTTAGAAGACGAGAAATACATCCGAACCATTATCCTCTCTCCAAATTA
>BGPR01004911.1:0-43787 GCA_013235015.1 Araneus ventricosus
CTTTTCACGTATTGCTTCTTTAAAGAAAACGTATTTTTGAAAAGTGGTGGTGGTTACTCTGCAGCTACACAGGCACAAATAGCTTGTTTTACTTATACAACGTCTAGTTTTGAAGCATCACGAGTGCTATTTTGTGCGTACTCGTAATTTTGAACCGCGATCTGAAAGCGACAAAACAATAATTTTTTTAAAGAGAGTAAATTAAAATTAGTTGTAATTGAACGGGTTAATAAGTACAATTATTTTAAACAATTTTATTAAAAAGAAACAGAAAATGTAAACATTTAACAAAAAAGAATATATAAAGGACAAAGAATAAACTGAATGATGTGAAAATAAAATTCATATGAAATTCAATATTTTAACTGAAATATTCACATCTGTGATATAAAACTGGAAAAACTGCTGGAAGTTCAAGAATCATAAGCTCACTATCCAAGTGAGAATTCCTTGACATATTTATTTTAAATATAAAAAATGTAGAACAGAACACAACAGGGCCAAATTAAGTCCTGTATTAGTCTTAGGCAACTCAATTTACGGGCCCACCACCTCCATAAGTCAGATTTTTCTATTGATTTTAATTCAAATCTATATGAGCAGTTTTTAAGTGTAAATATAGTGATGAAAATCTTTTATATGATATTTAATTGCTGGTTAGCTTCAAGAAAGTTAGTTTCATTATCTCGCGCCTAAAAAATTTAAATTTAAAAAATATTTTTTAACAAAACTGTAAAAAGAAGTAAACAAAATTTGTTTTAGTACGTTCCAAATACTCGTATACAAAAGTTTGACAGGGGTGTTGACTCGTGAGTCAACCCGTCAACTGAGAGTCGTTTTTCATCCTCATCACGAAACGCACAAAAAGATGCATAAACAATTTTCTAATTGAAGTCTGGTTCTCACAATGGATTACTGAGTAATTTATTTCAAAGATTTCATCTGTTCATCTATATAGCTTTAGTTGTGGTTATTTATGGTATCATATATGTAACAGGGAAATATACTTTTAAAATTCATCTACTGGTATTTAATTATTTACGTAATGAGAAATTTCAATCCTTTGAAAATGCTTATAAATTTTCACACTGTTACTTATTTCATTATATAAAACTTTTTAAAAAACTAAAGTTAATAAATTGCGTACAAAATTCTCAAAACAAAAAAATAGATTTTCACTTATGTTGAGAAAATGCAAATTAAGCTTGTAGAGGGACGAGACTCATGTTTACGTGGAATGCCGCTGCTTGTTAATCAATTCAATTTCAGGAACCATTTTATTAAATGGCTAAGTTCCACGACACAGTACATTAAAAGAGCAGGACGCAAGACAGAGAACAAATAACACAACACAAGCACACAGAAGAAAAAGAGGAGAGGCATCAGGGGAAAACCCGGATGGCTCTAGTAGCGCCACCGTCATAAAAAAGAAGAAGGCAGTGAATTGTAACTGCTACAGCTTAATTTTGGGCACAAAATTACCGTACACAGCATTTATAATCCTGTTTATATTAATTACTCAAAATTTGAAGGAGCATCATGAGAGAGTTTCTTTAAAAGTTATAAATCAAAAACATTTATCCTAAAATATTATGGAAGAAAAATATTGTGAAAATTAATTACTCCGTTGTTTCTTTTATTTAAATCTAGAACGGTATAATTGATTAGAAGAGCATCATAATAAAATAAGAGCAAGTTTAATATAAAGTCTGCGCTGCAAAATAAAATACAAGGTTAGTAACTGAGAAAAATAAATTAATAAAGGAGTGGAAAATAAATTAATGCTTATAACACAAGAAAGTAAGAAGTTGTTTATTTCTTTTTTACATTTTTTTCATTTCCATACTTTTCTTTGATTTATCTTTTTAATCCTTTGATGGTCTTTTATTTCATGCTTGCAAATTTCTTAATAGCAAATAAATAATCTAAATGTGAAAGTCAAGTTTAAAAATACTAAAAGAGGATTATATTTCTAAATGAGTGTGATATTTTTTCCAAAGGGACTCAGAAATTATTAAGAAACTTATTTCTTAAGTCTCTTGATAAGGAAATTAGCTATGATTTTAAAAGTTGTTATATTGACTTTGTACTTCATTAGGAAACCAGAATAGAATGAAATTTTCTTATTTTCTTGCTATTGACTGTAGAAAAAAATTAATTCAGCAATGCAAATGACATTATATTTTATAAACGCATTGACTTATAATCTTGGGATCTATTCTAAAATCATATCTTTCAAAACTATAATACCCAAAATTGTAAAAAAATGGTGAATAGTTAGATTCGTTTCAGTACACATAGCTGGAGATTCAAGTCAATGATCAAGTGATTAAGGATGCACCCAGGTACTGTAAAATGGCTATACTGATAACTTTGTAAGTGAATTTTTAATCTATCTTCTATAGTTTTCGAGTAACCTTAACCTTGAGTTCACCATTAGGGACACGGTTCTGTACTTCAAAAAACGTATAGTATAGCCATATTACTTACTACCTAAATTCCAATCATTAGCCGACTCGGTTCACTCAATTATTTCTAGCTGAATGTATAGTGGTAGATGCAGCCTTCTCTGCATATGTGGAAGATAAAACTGATCAGGGAGTGACCGGATTCTTTCAAGTTCTGTTGTCGTCAGGCGCACGAAAGATATGCGGAAAGAGACCAATAAACCCAAATTGATTTAAAACCAGCGAGTGGTACCCGAAACTTTCGTATGTTTATTTTCCAAGACCTTCGTATAAGTGTGTCATTTCAGTGGCGAATCCAGGATTCGGTCTGGGGCTGAGGTCATAAAAATTTTGTATCGTAATGACGGAATATCAAAACCCTGGCTTATATAAAAGAAAAACACTTTAACTTACAGGCTTCTCTCTCCTGACAAAGAACAATCAAGAACACTACAATATCTGATAATTTAATAAAAAAATACGATGAAATAACTGACCAAAAAATGTTTTCGACCGCGCCAAAGCTACAAGTAGGAATGACGAGAAAAGTAGGAAAATTTTCGATCCTGTCAAGTCAGAGAAGTTGTCACGATTATTACTATTTTTAAAAAATGAAAAATTAAATCAAACAGTTGTAGTGATTTTAAATTAAATCAAGAATTTAGTTTAGCCTTGGGGAGGGGGGCTGTGCCCGATAGCCCTCCTGGATTCGCCACTGATTTCCCTCAACCGCGCGGATAAAATTTCGAATCGCTCTCACGCCCAAACGCCACCATTTTCCCCACGACCTTGTTTTCTTTCGTAACGAACCTCGTGGAACCTTGAACTGACGGTCGTTTCGCTGTCTAAAGCGAAAGGCGGGAGGAAATGGATGTTTAACTCGCTATTATAAATAATACTTCGTCATTGTGTGATGAGAAACTAGAATCAGAAGCCGGCGATTAAGCATAGGGCTGCGTAAGATAACGAAAACCACATTTTTTGCAATTTGAACGCTCTTTTTTTTTTAAAACCGATTTGACTCCAGAAATTAGACACAAGTCTGAAATTAATGTTAGAAGGCACACATAAAAAAAATTCATTTATCAAGTAATTCTGTTAAGAAGCTATTGTGTTCAAAAGTATGAGATTATAGACCGACAGACGCGAAAATATTAAGATTAACATGGGGTACGCGAGGGAATAAAAGTTGGGAACCCCTGTAATAGATGGATGTGGGATGGAAACAATTTTATAGAATCTTAAAATTTGAAAATTACCCTATTCAGTGGATTGTGTGCTATTTTTGTCTGATTTGTCTTATATTTAAAACAATTAATTTATAATTGGAGGTAGTAATGCATTTGAGAATGAGTTGAAATTTATTAGATTTCGAGTGTGCCATTGAAAACGGTAACTAAGAGTTTGCCAATTAAAATTGAAATGAGTAGCACTATCGACTACTTATATTATGCCATAGTATTAATTTTGAAATATATATAGTATTAGAATTTTTATTTTTATAAATTTGGCCAAACCAACTTAATCTTAAAATATCTACATAGGAATCAGTCTCAATTGCAAAACTGAATGGGGAGGAATGTTTTAATCAGTGGTGTAATCAGAGGGAAATGCAAGAAATTGATTGGAAATTAGTCTGGATTTTCCTCTTTATGAACTCTACACCAAACCCGTTTACGATTAGTAAAGTATTGCAGCACAACAAATATTTTTATGTTAATTTTGCTCACATGTATTTTAAATTACATGAAAACTGAAAATTATGAATTTAACAAAAATTATCCCAGGAAGAAATCTGCAACTTTTAAATATTCAGATTAGCTGTTTTATATTTAAGGAAAAAACTTCATACCTTCCATATTTTAAAGCGTAGATAATGACATTAAAAAAAAGTTTGAAAGTTAGGAAAAAAAATCAAAGCAAAAAAATATGCCATAGAAACAGATTCGCCACATGGAGTAGAAGCGAGTTTTCTTTATCGGAGACTACTTGTGTCTCCTTGTTTTGACTGAAACGAGAATATATTTATGATCTTGAGAGACATTAATTATTGTTAAGGTTTAATTTTAACTAAGTAAGTTTAAAACTTTAGAAAATATCTCCAGAAAATAATTTTAACGTCATCACATAAGCATTTCTTTATAAATCTTCCTCAAAATTAGAAAAGAGACTGATTATTATTTAAAAATTAGATCCAGAAACAATTTCAATTCTAAAATGATTTTGGATAAATGAGAAATGAAGCGTATTTCGGCCATATTATTCTTTTCGAAGATTTATATAACTTATTTATTTTTTACAATAATAAGTTTTAAGCTAGTCTTGTTACTTTAAAATATTATTGGTCATGAATATAATAGAATGTTTTATAAATTGAGATGAGCTTTGTTGAACGAGCAGAGTTCTCGTGGTGGACAGACAGTATGTCGTGAATCTGCATACGCCGTTCTCCTATTCCTAGGAAAGAAAGCTCGAAGTATCAGGAGTGGAACGCCACATAAATAAATAAATAATTCCAATATCCATTTTTTGTCCTTTTTTACTTTCTCGTATACGAAGTATACAAAGAGAAAGTATTGTAATCGTCAAAAAAAATTCAACCGAGATTTTGGACGAATCTCCACATTCTAGACTCCCTGATCCGAAAAAAAACACAATTTTGGAATCATGTCGTGTCTGTCTGTGCGTCTGACTGTGAACAGATAACTCTGAAAACTATTATAGATACGGGATGAAATTTGAGGTGGTCTTTAAACAAATTTGTAGGTTTCTCACATTTTGACAAAAAATCCGTCAACGGAAGTCTGTCTATCTGTATGTCCGCGGTCATGAACACTATAACTCAAAAAATTTTAGCTAGATGGATAAAATTTGGTACACAGTTTTATCGTCATGAATGTAGGTTCGTAAAATTTTTGTCAAAAGAGGCGTTCAACTGATATTCAATTTCTTTTAATCCGATTCTCATGTGCATGCTTACTGGTAGCAATCTGTTATTGTTGTAAAATATTTACAACAATAAATAATGTTTTCAAAACATAAATTGTAATAATTTTTTATTGTTGTATAAATAAAATTCAAACCGATATCATTATTTCAGCAAATCTTTTATTTACGCGTTTTTGCAATTGTTACGGTTGTGGTAGTATAAATTGTTTTCTTTGGGAATTCAATTCCCAAAGCGGAATTTTCGCTTTAGTATTCATTGCATTGTCTATTTTATCGCGCCTGCTTCAAAGTAATATTTTTTTTGAAACGTGGAACAGATATTTGATTTCAGGTTTTTTTGTTTCATCTTGTCTTATCTCGTATACGAAGTATACAAAGAGAGTATTGTAATCGTCAAAAATTCGAACTCGAGATTTTGACGAATCTCTACTTAGAAAGTGTACTAGAAAGTTTAGGGGAGACTACTCCCGCTGGTTTATTGACAATATCTTACTGTCTTCGCTTGTTTGCGAGCTACAGATGTTTAAAGCTGTCCGGGCTTATTAAGAACTGTGTATTTAAAACAAAACGAATCCCTTTCAAATTACGAGCAAAAGTATACTATCTGAAAAATTAATATTCTAACTGCACTGCAGAAATTTCTTCTATTAAACACCCTAACATTTAAATCGATTAAACTTTCTTTAAACTTTTAACACATTAAGCATTAACACATTTTTAAATTAACCAAATAATAATAGTTTATATAATTTAATAATTAACTAAAAATATTTAAATAATTAATAATTTTAATAACTTAATAATGCATTAAAAACCTTTTTAGTAATTTTTAACACATTAAAATTTAATTCAATGTGTTAAAAGCTTAAAACGCTTAATTTTTCTTTTTGTCAGAAATATGGCGAAGTAAATAAGAAAAAAAATTCTTTTTATTTAGTTTATATGCCTTAATAATCTTATCTGTTTTATTTTTCAATAGATGGAACATTATATTACTAAAACAAGTACAGTGAAACCTCTTCGAACGGCCACCCCTCTTAACGGCCAATTTTTCGTGGCACGGATTTTTCGGCCCATAGACCTAATGTTAAAATAACACCTAGCAACGGCCACCCAACCCCTCTGAACGGCCGCCAGGTGGGTTCGCCCATCCCATTTAACAAACGCATCGGTTAGAGATTTACTTTTTAAACTGAAAAACGAACTTGAAAAAATGGTTTTTTTCCGAGAAGGGTAAAAACTTAAAACAAGTCACAAATTGTATCCTTTTTTCAAAAAATGTAAAAAATTATTAAATAAAATACTATTTTCTCTTTAGATAAGTCTCAAACTTCATTTTAAATAAGCAATGCGTGTCAGAGTTGTTTATATTATGTATTATAGCGATTATCTTGTAATTGTAACGAAAACCCTTCAGAGCGGCCAATTTTTCTCGGAACAGAGGGGTGGCCGCTCAGAGAGGTTTCACTGTATAATACTTATATACTATATTCCTGAAATATTCTTAATCCTTAAAAAATAATTAATACATAAAAGATACTTTTAAAAAGTAAACTTTTAACAAATA
Organism: Araneus ventricosus; assembly: GCA_013235015.1. Taxonomy (NCBI): domain Eukaryota; kingdom Metazoa; phylum Arthropoda; class Arachnida; order Araneae; family Araneidae; genus Araneus; species Araneus ventricosus. The sequence goes on from BGPR01004911.1 coordinate 6,964, forward strand.
AAATAAAATGTATTATATTATACACTGTGTATATAAAATTAAACTCATCCCTTTCAATTTACAAGCAAAGGATTGCAATTTAAAATCTAAAAAATTACTATTCTTACTGCACTGCGGAAATTGCTTATATTAAAATCTCATGAAAGGAAAAATAATATTTCAGGATAGCTTATAATTTTGTCCCTGTTTTAATAATATTTTGTTCCATCTATAGAAAAATAAAATAAATAAGGTTCTTAAGGCGTATAAACTAAATAAAGTGTAATTTGTTCTTATTTGCTTTGCCATATTTCTGTCGAAAAGAAAGTTTAATCGCTTTAAACTAATTGGTTTCTGCTGAATCTTAGCACAGCTAACTAATAACTCTGTTTTTATTTCAAGTAATTTCATGTAGAGGAAATTTGCAATTCATAAGAGGATTATCAAAATACTAAAGCCGAATTAAAATTTCAAAGATTTTATCTCATCATATATTTATCTTTTAATAAAATTAAAATTTCAAAGATTTTATCTCATCATATATCTCAAAATATCAAAGATTATATCTCATAAAAAGTTGAAATTTATGAAAATGAATTCATAGAATTTCCAAGTTTGTTATAAAATGTAATTTTAATGATGTGATCCATTAATATTGAGATTAAACCTAAATTTATATCTTTAAGCCTTTTATTTCATGCATAATTTTCCGATATCAGAATTTCAGCTTTCGGACAAAAGGTTCGCTGGTTTGAAATTCGATACCACCGAGGTTAATCTGGCGTAGTGAAAAGTATATCAAGGAGTGTGGTGTGGAAGTCTGAAGAGCGGTGTACTGCCTAAGGTGTTAGCAGTGGCGGCTCGTCCATTAAGGCTGTAGAGCTGCAGCATGCCTTGAAATTATTTTAAAAGTTTCCTTTTTATTCTTATTTGCGTACTTTTCGACTCTGACAGTTCGATGAACAACGAAAAAGGAGGGGGAGGGAGAATAAAAATGTTAAAAGAACAAAGAAAATGAATCAATAAGGAAGAATGACACAGGCTGGAGCTGCAAAGCGAGTAGCCTTCGAACTGCAAGGCGGACCAAAGATAAGTGGAGCCCAGGACACAGTATGATCCCCCACGTCTTCATCAGTGGCGTAGCGTGTGTCAACGGCGTCCGATGCATGGTATGTTTCGACTCCTTATAGTATATGACTTTAAAAAGCCACACAAATGCATTAAAGTTTTGTCAACAAGGCCAGTGCTGTAGCTAGGATATGTGGTGTCTAGGGAATAAGATTTTTTTATCCTAGTCGTCATTTGCTTAGCAAGCGTAAATGACTCTTGGGCATGCTAATTTTTTTACTCCCCCTAAGTATATTGTGCTTTAAAAAATGGTATAAATGCAGTTGTCTCCATGGCTCCCGGGGAATCTATAATCCCTTATCTCCCGGTCGTTACACCGCAGTATAGAGTTAATAAATATATTGATTTAAATCTTGTAGACCTATTTGTAAGCTTCAATATAAAGTTTCATTCCGTCATTCATTTGTACATTCATTTTCAACCTGCATGAAATTCTTTGTTAGATACTTTTTTTAAAAATGTGCAAAATGTTCCTGATGTTTTACTAACTATTTTTTAAAGGAAGTTTATTTTATGCAATGAATTATATCAATTTTATGGAATTAATATTAATTAGCATATTTGACAGAAGTCCACCTATACTTATACCAATTCTGCGGACAGTAACATCTGCAGAAAGTTCCAGTAACCCTACCTTCTATTAATTCTACTGAAACATATTAAAGAATTCATGACTTCCTAAACCAGCTAGATCCAGCTGCCCTACTGTAACCTCGAAACAGGCGTGCTTCAAACACATCCAATCAAATAAATGTCCGACAGCAGAATCATGCTTCGAGGCTACAAAGACTGAATAAATTATCAAAGAGGTAACGACTTGAGTTTCCGTCCCGATGCCAGTCAAAAAGAATGGAAATTAGAAAATATAACACAGTGTTGGTGATCGAAAGAGGAGAAATTAATTGGAAATCTCGGTAGATTGCTATTACATGTGGTTGGAAGATTTCTATTCCGTTTGCTGTAGCGTCAAATATTGATGAAATTGTTGACTAAGATTATTGGTTGGAGAAGGTTGGTCCGGTAAATATTCGCGTTGTTTTCCTGGCAGTGAGGGTTTAAATTTTGTATTAAGTGCGAGAAGGTGTATGTATCAGGTTTTCCTTGTGATTTGTGATGCGAAGACAGTAGAGATTAAGCAGATTTTGATATATCAAACTTGAAGAATATCATTTGTGGAAATGATACTTATGCCAGTGAAATAAATTTCTTGGACATGCGTCAGAGAAATAATTCCGTTTAATCCATTCACTGTCAACTCCGAGATATATTTCTTGTATATTTGTAGAGTCCGGCTGTGGTCTAAATGTTGTTGGCAGTGCCCTGAAAAAGCATTAAATAAAATTTGTATCTATAGATTAGTATTGAAAACTACTATTGCTTTTTAATCGATACGAATTATCTGTCATTAGTGTAATATAAAGTTACAAAAAATATGTTGTTTTAGATACGCGTCAATCAATACGGCCACCTAACTTTTTCGAGTTTTTTTCGTTAATCTTCCAGCGGGCCCGCGTTTGGAAGAGATACTTGAATTGCGCATCGCATTACATATTTATATCGTTATTTTATATATTTAAGTGCAATTTTATTTATAAAATTTTTTTTTTACTATTAGGAGAATAAATACAGATAACATAAATAAAAGTTGCATTTATTTTTGTAAAATAACACGATATATATGTAATACGATGCACGATATGTCGTAAAATTTGCGTAAGCGCGCCCGCTTGAAGGTTAAATTTGCTTTAGTAATCTTGATGATTTTCATTTTTTTCAATATGATCAATTTTAATGGATGTTTTAGTGCCTATATTCTCTTGATTAAAATACTAACTACCAAAATGCATAATAAATCGTTGCGTACATTGCGCTACGGGAAGCTTGTTTGTAAAGGAAATAGTAGATCATATGTCGTTTCTACGTAAAAAGTCGTAATGCATATTTAGATACATATTTGCAACATTGTCACATTGTTAAAAAGAGAAAAATGTCCTCAATAATCATGATAAAATTGATTATATTCTTTTATCTGTGTATATTCCATTCAAATTTATTTGATAACTTACCAATCAACAAAACAATTATCAAGATCACTTTTATAGGATGCCACACTATCTGTAAATTGCGTCAGACGATATTTTATGCAACAGTCGTTCAAAACGCTCCACAGGGCAGACCGTTAAACAGGCCATTCATATCACTTCCAAAATGGAAATTTTGGAACACGGCAAGGAAAAAACAATCGTCATGGTCGAAAACCTATGGAAAATAGCATAGCGGCTGGGAAAACCTGGATTTCCAACCAAACGAAATTCCAGGCCTTCTTGCGCCGCTTCTTTAGGTGGGACCCTTATTCGAGAGTAGTGGCAGATCAAAGCGTTTGCCTCGAATGGGACCTCGCTTTGAGGCTACCTAATCAGAATTCCGCTGAGTGGGGAGGGAATAGGGGGCTATCGAAGACCGGTGATATCGCGCTTTGAAGCGCACTAAGAATGACGTGCCTGATTTTTCGGGCAAAAAAACAGTGTTGGGACAAATGTATGGAATGGAATACAGATGAATTGCCGGCTTTAGACCTAGAGCCATCAAATTTGGCACGTATATATAGTTACTTCTCGAGTAGTAAATTTTCATCAATAAAGAGTTGTTCCAAATTTCATTTAAATATTTAATTAAAAATTAATCGAATATTTAACTTTTTCAAAAATCATCTCTTTCACCACTATAAAATTTTAAAAATTAGTTTTTGAGTCGTACCAATTTTTATTTCCGTGCAATGTTTTCTTTCTAATTTTAATAAACTGAAAAAAATATTTTAAGTATATTTTTACAATACTTTTGCTTGTTTTAGGTACTGCATTTATACACATTGAGCATTTCGATGATATTAAATCCATTTTTTTGTGTGCGCTTTATCGATGATATAATTAAGAGTAATTTTTTAAAAATAAAATAAAAGCGGACGAATCAAGCCTGAAACATCATTATGCAACGATGTTTCGGATTGGAGGTTCGGATCTCCCTTAAAATTTTATGTCGTAGAAATTCGCATGCTGAAGGAACTACAAAGGCGATATTTAAAACGAAGCTCTTAAAAATTAGACCTTCTCACATGTGTGTTTTAATCCGTAGATCTTCTAAGAATTCGTTGATTAGCAGGAAAAACAATCTTTGACAAAGCGGAAGCAAATTAAAATACAGGAGAATGATTTATTTTAAAAAGCGTGCAAATTAGAAAGCGCCCACTTGCATAAAAGACAGCAATCCATTTTAAATAAACAATTAATTTGCTATTATTAACTTCGCCAGGAATTCAAAATTTTAACAACTGTATGTAGGATTAACGTTGATGAAAGATTTAACAGCAATCGTCTTTTAACCATGATATTACAAGTTGAGAACATACTGGATTTTACATAAATTTGTTGGTATAAATGATAAAATACTAAGTCATTGTTGTTTACCAAATAAACGCCATCTTTCATTACTATGTTAAGCGTTGGTTGATTAACATCTACGAAAAATTATCTTTAGAATCATGCGAATTACAGTTTACAATAGAATTAAAAATATTTGTAATAATTTAGTTGGTTTTTTTTTTGGCGCAAGGGCCCTTATCCGCTAGAATAAATTGTAATATCATGGGAAGATAACAGGGTTCGTAAGCGTCCTTACAAGTCCTTACTTTTACATTTAGTCCTTAAAAGTCCTTACAAATCCTTATTTGTATGCCCCATTTTTAAAAAGTCCTTACTTTTTGCCACCTCAGCTAGAGCAAAATACATACAGTATTTAGAAAGTGAAAGATCCAAAGAAAAGACAAAAATAAAACAACTGAAACGAAAAGCTCTAGGAGGAAATAATTTTTTTAAAACAAAAGAAAATGTTCGAAACCAAATACACCAAACAAATGGGGAAGCAAATGATTTAGCTAATGAGGCTGAAAAGTCAAAGGATATAAATTTATTTATTCGATCGCAATGAACTAAGAAAAACAATTCTTGAAAAGAAATTAAAATAAATACCTTGCGTGTAAAATTGAATGAAAAAAGTTTGGAATTAAAAGATATTTAATTTGATTACCAGTTTCATGGTTTTTTCATCAATTTAATAACTCATATTTTTAAGAATTTTTGTTGTGTTAAATTTGTAATGTATCTTCTATCTATGTTTTATATTATACTTTATCATCTAATAGGTTGAATTTGCAAAAATGAGACATTTTATTTAAAAATGCGTGCGACAATTCGTTAAGTTTATTCAATTTAGAGGTCCTTATATTTTGGTTTTGTAAGTCCTTGATTTTCTTTTAAGAAATGTGTATGAACCATGGATAAAAATATAATTTTGCGCACGTATAAAAAACAACGTAAAAAAAGATTTCATTTGAAAACTGCACAGTGTTTAACCCCTTAAGGATCGCATTTACTTTGCTATCTAATAAGATGACCCTCCTAGTTTGGAATGGGGCTGTCGTTTTCATTTGTCGAAGAAGGCATATAATACTTGAGATGCGTATTGTTTCTACGTAACTTTTGTGTCAAATTATAAAGCTAATTAATGATTGCATTTTAGTTTATTAGCTTAAAAATACGATAATTCGATGCACGTCATTCGTATGACGGGTGCGATGGTTAAGGGGGTTAAATAAGTAAAATCCTACTGATTTCAAAATGCAAAAAGGTGAGCATGTGGAGCGTCTCAAGTAATGTAGGTAATGAAATTGCAATATTATTGAAAAAAGTAAACGTTGGGAGTTAAAATTTGAGCATTCTGCCAAGATTTGGTGAGCAGACATAATACTGTTACGAAAATCGTCCTGTGGGTGTACGGTGAAAGCACTCCAAGAAGGAGGATAATGGAGAATGACGCTTTATTCACGAATATTCCAAAAAAACACGAAGCACATGTAACAAGAAAAACAGCACTTGTAGAAATTAGGGACACAAAACAGATATAAAATCACTAATAATAAAAGTACCAGCATTTTCATTAGCGTCCAGTTTGCACTGCAGACAAAACTCCAAAGAGATTATTGCCTCGTTTGGCTCCTTCGATATTTATAGTTTTCCGAAAGAGCGTGATTTCACGTGCAATATTCTAGAAGAATCTCCATAACTCCGTTATTAATAGAGATAGAGCGATAATTCTTGTGTTTTTCTGGAACCTTCATTTTGTCGCCAAATTTGTTTCTAAGTCTTCAAAATGGTGCCAAGTCTGTTGCAAAAGTAGAGGGTCATTGGCTTCCATCCAATACGATTCCCTGTAACTCCCTCTATTCTTTCCATAAGACTAACAAACCAGGGAAGCGATATTTACAGATTTGTAACAATACAGTTACATTCTGAGTACATTGGCGCTTGTTTTTCGAGCAAGAAGTAACGGTGAGTAAATCTCGTATGCCCCATACATAGCCTAAAATAATGTGCAACATTGCCACATGAAAAAGATATGAGAATTTAGAAATATAAATAAAATTTTAAAAAAATACCACACTTTTATTAGTGTACTAAAAAGTAGAGTTTTTTAAAATTTTAATTACTTTCTACTTTGTAATCTTTGTTTTATATTTCATTACTATAAATAATTAGAACATTGAATTCAATTTTTCATCAAATAAACTATATTGTGGCAACTCCGCATGCAATCAAAATTTAATTCAAATTATTTGATTGACTGATAATTAAGTTCTGAAAATATTGAGGTAATATGTTGTCATCGATAATATACAAGTGCACAAAGAAAAAACTCTCGCGTGTTAGGGAAAAATCGATTACAAATCTTTAAAAACATGAAAATAGTCAACTTAAATAAAAAAAAGTCAACAAATAACATCAGAAATTTTACAAAAAGCGTTTATAGGGAAAATATAAACAGATATTCAGAATTATTTACAAATTTTCATAGCCTTACCATTAAATCTTTTGTGCGGCATTATTTTTGAAGACTATAAAATAAAGCTTAGTTATCTTTTCCAACTGAGTTTTAGCAAAGAAAAATATTGTTTTAATAGAAGTCAATTTTCAGTTCTGCTCATAACGTGCCGATCTTTAACTTGCTCATTATCATCACAGTATCATTTATCTCAACACGTGTCTAATAAAGGAAATTCTGCAGCTTTCTAATTAGATACACTAATTAATTCTCAAATAATGGTATGCACTTCCTTCGAGAAAAATAAATGCTTATAGTCTTTACTTTCCTTTAGTATATGCATCCTTTTCTGACAAGTAAATTTATGCAGGCTACAAATTTCTCAAACTAAAAATTGTTCTTTTTTTATCAGGCTGATGTATTACACCCGTGAGGTTTTCCGATTAAATTCATGGAAGCCATATTTTTTTGTTACATATGAGTCCCAGAAGGATTGGATATTTCTTTGAGATATTATGTAAGAAAAAAGAAAGTGATGACATATACATCCCGGATGAGACTCATGTTAAAATTCTGTTTTAGTGAAAGAAAAACAGAAGTGTATTTTATGAATTTAAAATCCTAAGCATGTTCTGAAATATTCATTTTTAGTGTGTGAATTTACATCTCTTTTTTTAAAATCATACTCTGATTCAAACAGCACGGTTACAGGCAGTTAATCATGTTAACATTACTTTCGTTTAGCAAAATAATTTATTACTAAAATCTTTACTGTCGACAATCTTTACTCGAAAAAAGAAAGATTATTAGTAAGGAAATTTTAAATAACAAGTTAGGTTACTTAAAAACTATAGGATAAAATTTTTAATTACTTTGAAAAATCAACCGTCTGTTTGTGTTTGTACAACACTATTACATACTGACTCTTGGTAATTGTTCCACATTTAATTTTGTGGTGTTATTTCAGAGAATGGTTTTAAACCAAGAATCCTGATATAGTAACACTACACTGCTATTTTTACTTTTTTACCTATTTGCGGATGTCCTAAGTTACTGAATAATTCTATTTCATAATCTATAAGACAACTATTACGGAGAAAAACATCACTCAAAGTTACCAAAATTCTACTAATTTTATTTAAAATTCCCAGAGCCAGAACAGTATGTTTCAATTTTCAAAACAAACGAAAAAATAAATAAATATTTACAGTTATATGCAAAAATATACACAAAAATGAAAAAAAAGTTTCTTTAAAATTCCTGCACGCATTCGAGCAGCGTGTGACAATATTAATTTAACGTCCACGTAGTCGAATAACTTTCTCAGGCTTTGTGAGCTATTATTTATTTACTAGAAAATCACCCGTCATGGTCTGACGGGTGCAAATTGCCTCTTCATTCGAGAAATTTCCCGTCCAATTTGGCGTGTTTAAACAGGTATATATGCGAGAGAAATGTTTAACATTGATTGAAAACAAATAAAATAAACACATATTTTAGGACAGGAAATATTTTTTATTTACATATATTTACATATTTCTTTATTCAAAAAATCATCGTGACATCCAAAAAATCCATCGTGGTATCCATCCGCGAAATTCATCGTGCATCGGGGCGTCCAAACTATATCACACGCATGATATACCACTGACGTAATTTACTACTTTCTATTAAACCAGCGGGAGTGGCCTCCCCTAAACTTTCTCGTATACTTTCAAACATTTGCCATTTCCCTTCCCCCTGCGTTGATAAAAAGTTCGAACCAACTGTAAACCAGAATGCAATGACTATCAGAAGGTTTTTCATTGTTGATTATAGTGATAGTTAAATTTTAAGGTGAAGAATCATATTCAAAAAGATACGTATGTATTAAAACTTCGCAATATTTATTTTTTTTATCAAACTCTAGCAATGCAAGTTTCGCGTGCGGAGAAGAAAACAGGAGAATAGCCTGCTCGCTAAATAGCTTGCGCATGCGCAGAGATTGCTTGCAATACGCAAGTAAAACGAGACGCCCTAAATGTTTGCTTCCTTACAAAATCTCGCCGCCAGAATTGGTTTTTGGCAACTGCCAAGTTATCGGAGTATCCCTTCTTTGCACAGGGCATTTACGCATGCGCATGGAGTTGAACAAGTATGATATTATACAGACCGACAGACAGTCAGCCCTTTGACGAATTTGGCCCAAACTTTTATACGGACCTACATTCATGACGATAAAACAGTGTACCAAATTTTATCCATCTAGCTATTCAAGTTTTTGAGTTATAGTGTTCGCATGACTTCGGACATACAGACAGACAGACTTTCCATTGACGGATTTTATCCAAAATTTGATAGAAACCTACAAATCATGTTTAAAGACCACATACCAAATTTCATCCCTGTATCTCTTATAGTTTTCGAGTTATCGTGTTCACAGACACACGCACAGCCACACAGACATGCAGACAGACATAATTCCAAAATTGTGTTTTTCGGACTCAGAGAGGTCTAAAACGTGGAGATTCATCAAAATCTCGAGTTCGAATTTTTTGACGATTACAATACTTTCTCTTCGTATACGAGAAATTAAAAACGGAAATTAATTTGAAATATATGATTAATATAATTTAAAATTTCTCGGGAACTATTGATCATAGCGAGATAAATTTTCTCTCAATTGCTAGAAAATTTTATTTCACTATTTTAGAGCTATTAAATTTGAAATTAGAATTACAATTACTCTTTTAAATTTAAAATGACTGACATTTAGGTTCTCTAACAATGAAATAATGCTGTTTAACATATCGCAGTGCTATGGCACGAGTTTTATTGTTGGTGACGTCAAAGCGTTGCGGCGAGATCTGGGCTATTATATTATTAATTATAAAGATTTTAACTTTTGCTATAAGTATAAGAGTGACATCGCCACTAGTGTACCAGAAGAGAAAGAAATTAAACAGTTTTAGAAGCAAAATTATGAAAACAAAACCGTTGGTAGGATGTTAACCCTCTGACACCGAGCGTCTAAAAATTCCCCCTTAACAGCGACGAAGGCCGGTCTGAGGCGGTTGGCTTCTTTTGAGCGGAGGTGAGGTTCTGAGATCGCTAAGGAGATAAGCTCGGTAGGGAGTCCAATTATCCTTGCCAAGCACAGCACATTTCTCTGCGCCTTAAGGGTAGGTTACAGCAGAGGGTGGTTGGTTAAATGACCACCCAGGTTGGGAGAGTCCAATTCATGTCGCTTCCTAAAAAAACTCCTGGTTTTAAGGGGGCTGAAGAAAAAAGTGACCTCGGGATTAAGGAGGTAAAGATTGGAGAGAGGAATGATAGATCAGTATAATATAAAATTCAGTTCAGTATCTTCTACTCTGAAAGAAATATAACTTGCAATGAAGGCAAAATAGCTTCTTTTTACTTTCTCGTATACAAAGAGAAAGTATTGTAATCGTCAAAAAATTCGAATCGAGATTTTGATGAATCTCTGTTTTAGACCTCCCCGAGTCCGAAAAACACAATTTGGGAATTATGTCTGTCTGTCTGTAAACGCGATAACTCGAACACTTTTAGAGCTACAGAGGTGAAATTTGGTATGTTATCTTTACACATAATTTGTAGGTTTCTGTCAAATTTTAGACAAAATCCGTCCACGGGAAGTCTGTCTATCCGCGTTCATGTGAACACTATAACTCAAAAACTTGAATAGCTAGATGGATGAAATTTGGTACACAGTTTTATCATCAGGAATGTAGGTTCGTATCAAATTTGGGACCAAATCCATCAAAGGGTTGACTGTTTGTCGGTCTGTATAATCGCATACTTGTTAACAAGATAACTTCTAAACCCTATGACTTAGATATATAAAAACTGGTGTGAGGTCTGCTAACCTTAATTGCAGATTCGTGCCCAATTTTCGTTTCAATCGGTTGAAAAAAAGGGCGTTCAAATTGCATATTTTGTTTCTTCGCCATCGTGCGACGCAAAAAAAAGGCGTGAATGATTCGCTCATTTTTCCACACCTGTGTTAGGGAATCGTCCATGTTATTGCCACACTGTGTATTTTTTCCTCACACGCGTTAGGACGGATACGAGAAAGTATTGAGGAGACCACTCCCGCTGGTTTTAATTTCTCGTGTACGAGTGTAAAAATTTGACTGTAGATTAAGACTCTAGATTTTAGACTTCCCCCGAGTCCGAAGAACACAATTTTGGAATTACGTCTGTCTGTCTCTTTGCATGCCAACACGATAACTCAGAACCACAACAAAAAATATGGATGAAATTTAATATGTAGTCTTTACACTTCAATAGTATATATCCGTCAAATTTTGAACGAAATCCATCTAAAAGGAGTCTGTGTATGTGTTGATCTGTCTGTTTATGTGAGTAAAATTTATGGAAGATGGATGAAATTTTGCGTATGGATCATCCTTCCTGAAATTTTGCGTATCAGAATTGTAGTTTTGAATTAACTTCCGGATCAAAACTGGACAGACAAACTGTAGGACAACTGGTTGATCATTTGTCGGCTTGTATATTCGCGTGCATGTGAATAGTAACTCAAAAACGTAGAAACTTAGATGAAATTTGATGTTTGGTCTGTTTCAAATTAAGCACCCAATCAGCTGAAAAGAAAATGTTCAAAATGCTTACTGGTTTTTCTTCGTTACACTACGAAGAGCAAAACCAGCCATATCGTTTTCGCACATGGAAAAGTAGAGGGCTAGCTGGTTTATTTTTATCAATTTTCATCAGTAAATTTAATCACACACATCAGTAAGTTTCATTCTAATGTTAAATCAGGGATCGATCCATTTTTTTAGGGGCCATTTTTGCGAAAAAAATTTTTATCATGTAAAACCTTCAATTTTAGCAGTCATATTTCTATATTTTACGTGAATTTGAGTTTTTTGAAGGGGCCGTTTTTATGAAGGGGCCGTTTTTATGAAGGGGCCCCAAAACGGCCCCAATTTTCTCCTGGATCGACCCATGTAAATTAACAACTTTATAGTGATACTAACGCTTTAACCGCTTACGGATTTATCCCGAGTTAACTCGGCCTAAACACCGTAGGTTACGAAATAATTCGGTCCTTAAGCGGTTAATAAAGTCTCCTGACTGCCTGATCACTTACAAGCCGGGAAAAGAAGTGATAAAACGATATGGAAATATTGATGTACCAAACACGAACCCTATTTTTATTCTCTTTATTATGCATATCATAGTTAAGTCACTTATTATCGTCTCTGTCTCATTTATTCCAAAATATGTCAAAGCAAGCGAGTTGTGAAGGCTTTTAAATAAATATAGTTGTTAACCTCTGCTAATTAGTTCTCTAACGATGACAGATAATGACTTAATGAAGCATGGCAATTTTTTAATCTTCATAATTGTGTTTTTTTTCCATCGCAAGACTCAACATAGTTAGAAGACAATTTTTTCAGCTTTTTTTCTCATTTATCATGTTCTTTAAGGTATGTGCCTACCTTCGGAGCACTTTTTTTGAAAAAAAGGAAATTTTTATTCAACACTTATGTTTTCAGTTATAATGGTGTATAAAACTGTTAATTCAAATGCCATTTTAATGAACAAATTTTTTATTTTCCAAATTTTGACCATTTTTGGTCAAAATTTAGTAAAAATTGACGTTTACGCCAAACTTCCTATAACAAATTCTAATGCATGTATTTCCCTTTTTCTTGCAATAATATATTTGGTATACATTTACCTGTGTTATGAAGCAGAATATTTAGTGTACCTCTTAAAGTTACCGAGATATACTAAAGTTTGTGTACGCAACAGCTTTTTACAAAAAAAACTATCACTTTTTCAAATAAAAACAGCTCTAAAATAAATAATTATGCACTTTAAGCTATACTTGAGGTTCATAACATACCTAGAGATGTATAGAACACTGTGATTAAATTTCATTTGAATATATTAAAAACTTTTTAAGAAATGAGATTTATCGCAATGTCAAAAAATGAAAATAACAGTTTTCCAGAAAACGCAAATAAAGATTTTAAAGTCGCACAAAAAATTATATACATATTTTAACAACTTAAAATTCACAGTATTTGTAATTTAAGCCTTCTTTGACTTAAATTTAAATCAAAATTAATTAAAAATTAACTTTAAATTTTTTTCTTGATAATTTTGCTTTTGGTTCGACTTGTCGCTTCGATTTCTTAATTCTCTCAATATCAATTTCTATGTAGTTTTTTTTAATAATTTCTGGTTCAAGTTTGACATTAAGATGGTTAAATACAGTCATCAGCCTTATATTACCTGAATTGAATAATTAAACTGCTATTTTACTACCTAATAACAATGTTTGGAGTGAGCGAAATTTTCTTTACATAAAATATCCCGTAACTAGAGAAACAGTTGCCAGATACGCCTAGAACAATAATAAAAAAATAAATAAAACTTAATTCTATATTTAAAAAGTCAATTGTACATTCACATTGTCTAAGAGTAAAGAAATAACTGTTTAGATGAGTTTTTTGCATTTCTATGGCTTAGTTTCGGTTTCGAAAATTTGACTTCTGGTTCATAATTTAGGCAATAACTTTGCTTCTAACTATCGGAGAAACTAAAGTAAACCATTTTTGGAATCCTAAATGTATGGGCTTTAATACAAAGTAATAAAAAAAATTTCGAAAATTTTCATAAAAACGTCGATTTTAGGGTAGGCACATACCTTAAAGAGGCCGACACATAGCACAGATAGATTCTATGATAATATTATCATAAAAGCTCATGCTTTTATAACTAAGCTTATGTCAAAGTGAGAATACCCAATTTTGTATATTGATATGAACCGTGGACAAAAAAATGACGGACATTCCAAGACACGGTTTCCATGACAATTCTCGTTGCGTTGCAGAGAATTATTATAAACTGCGAAAAAAATCTAAGGTTCGTAGACTGTTCCATTGAAATTGGGTGTTATTTTGGACGCTGGGACTAATTTCTCGGTGAGATCAAAATTTTTGTTTAATATGCTTCCTTTCGTTAGGAATTTCCTCCCGTTGATGTGGCTTGGAAATATGGAGCGGGAATTCTGGATTATTTATCTGCCTTGCTGCATGACCACGGTGCATAATTCTGTACGATGTACTTTTGTTCTGTACTTCTCTAATTCGCGTTAACTTCATGCTATGCATCCATTATTATGTACAATTATTTAGGCCAATTTGAAATTTTAATTTTACTTCATACCTAATGTGACCATACGTCCCGTTTTGAATGGAATAGTCCCGTTTTTTGGTAGCATGTGCCGTTGTCCCCATGCATAGCTTCGGGACGCCGAAATGTCCCATTTTCAGAAAGAGAGCAACCCACGATAACAATTTCAAACAAGGAGAGTCCAAAAATCTAAACCAGCGAGAGTGGTCTCCCCTAAACTTTCTCGTATACTTCCCCTAAAAGGTGCTGTTTCCCCCCTCCCCGCGTGGATAAAAAAATTCAAACCTACTCTAACCCAGAATCCAATGACTATCAGAAGGTTTTTCATTATAGATTATAGTGATTGTAAAATATTTAGGTAAAGAATCAAATTCAAAGAATATGCGTACCGATTAAAACGCATCTATCACACACTGCTAGGTTCCACTCTTGCCGGCTCAAGGACAAAGTGACGTAATTCACTCAATAGCTTCCGCGGGCAGAGAGATTGCTACCAGTACGCATGTGCATGGAGAATCGGATTAGAAAAATTAATTGTGCGCTTTGAACGCCTTTTTTTAACCGATTGACACAAAAATTGGACTAAATCTACAATTAAGGTAAGAAGGCCACATACCAAATTTCATTTATCTAAGTAATTTTGTTAAGAAGTTATTGCGATTAAAAATATGCTATTATACAGACCGACAGACAATCAACCCTTCGACGGATTTGGTCCAAAATTTGATACGGATCTGCATTCATGATGATAAAAATGTGTATCAAATTTTATCCATCTATATATTCAAGTTTTTGAGTTATAGTGTTCACATGAACGCGGTCAGACAGACAGACTCCCGTGGATAAATTTTACCCAAAATTTGAGAGAAACCTACAAATTATGTGCGAAGATCACATACCAAATTTCATCCCTGTATCTCTAATAGTTTTCGAGTTATCGTGTTCACAGACAGACATAAGTCCAAAATTGTGTTTTTCGGACTCAGGGAGGTCTAAAACGTGGAGATTCGTCAAAGTCTCGAGTTCGAATTTTTTGACGATTACAATACTTTCTCTCTGTATACTTCGTATACTAGAAAGTAAAAATGGCATTGTGTAAATAATGTACGAGATCTATATTGCCATAGTTCCTCCAGCGTCATTAGAATTTCCAGACAAATCATATGCTTCAAGTGGACCCACAAGAACAACCACGGAATTAAGATCCGGTGAATGCGACGGCCAATCCATAACCGTGCCAGTAACAAAAGTATAGCAAACTGCAATAACGTCGTCAATCTTCCCTCCACGAATCGTCATTCGCGAAACTGAAATCCTGGCCAAGTCGATGTGGTCTCGCATCGTCTTGTATAAATCTTGTTCTGAAGTCAACTTGAATTAAAGGTATCGTCCACAACAATGAGTTCAGTGAAGCCCCTTCTAGTTACAGCCCATTCTATAAATTTTATGTCTAAACTGCCCCTAGTCCCTTCCACTCCGTCTCTACCCTGTTAGCACAAGATATTGTGCGATATCTCCACGATTATGTTCAATATTCTGAGTGACGTATAATGTCGTAAAGAAATCGTAGAAATATTCCCAGCAATGCGAGTCTTATGGTTGGGAAGAGAGTTTTACAGGGATAAGTATGGGATGACGAGCAGCAGTCACGTCTGGTCCCCTGACATTGGCGATAAAGTTGGTGACCATCTTGGTGACTTTGGCGACGAAATATGGGATCTCAAAGGTGCTGGAATCTTCTCGTTATCTCTATTAGGAGAGAAGATACGCTTGAATGTACTAGATAATTCCATGTGACGTCACGGCCTGCCGGGGGAAACTATATAAGGAGAGCGCTTGGATGACGGAAGTGTGTTTATCGACTAGGATCGCCTCGGAGCGCGAACGTCTTTGGAGTTCTATCCGCTGTGCGAGCTAGTAAGCTGTTAGACGCCGAGCTGTAGTAGCGTTGATCCATTGAGAACGACTTTAGAGTTTCGTCCGTAGTGCGAGCTAGGAAGCTGGTGAGCTGAGCGCTATTGAAAGTGCTGTTATTATCGTTACTAGTTATTTGCTGACTGTTTGTGTTGTTAGATAACAAAGTGCTGAACTGTTATTACCTGTGAATTGTTGTCTGTTTACATTGGTAATCTGCGCAAGAACTATTGTTTCCTGTACCTGTGCTACGTGTTTTCCTGCATATCTGTAAATAAACATTCATTCTTCATCATCTTGCGTGTTGGACTGTTTACACCATACACCCACAGTAAGACTTTTGTAACAATATTCTAGACCATGTTGTGCTAATTGCGTATGCCACTGCTACCATAACCTAAATACAGTGGAGTCTCTCTATAACGAAATCGCTTGGTTCCAGTTGAAAAATTCGCTGTAGAGAAAATTTCGTTATACCGAGATTAGAGATTTTTGCAGTTATTTAGTAAGCAAATGTTACAAACCTTTTATTAGGTGCGATAAGTTCAAAAGTATGCAATTATGACTTTCAATTAAAAATGAAGTAATATATATTATAAAGTTGTTAAAATTGTACTAATTTTTATTGTATAAATAAAATGCTCAAAAGTGAAGACAATTCACCAATTTAGAGAATAATATGTACTAGTATGTATTTACGTTTATTTTACTTGAAAAATTCCGTTATTTTACATTGCTTTGCATTTCGTGATGTTAAATTTTCATAAAAATTTTCACATTTTATGAGTGAGCTAAAAATAGAGTCGGGCACATTTTCTTCCATTTGGAAACCTCTTTTAATGGTTTCGAATGATTGTAGCACTTCAGTCCTATGTGGTTTTGGCTGTATCACGTCTTAATTTTCGGAATAACGTCATTTTCCTGGCCTTGATTGTTGTCCATTAAACTTTTCAAAATCTCTTCATCTGTAGGATATGAAGTAGCACTTCTAAAATGTCGGAGAGAGTTGCATCTTCTGTTATTCTTCCATTCCTTTCTACTGTTTTCCATTTTTCTTTCAAGTCGGCCAAGATCGCATCTTCAAGGTCGGAATCACTGTCATCTGTCTGATTACTGAAGCCTCTTCTTTTAAAGCAATTACGAATTGTTTTAGCAGTTGCATCAAATTTTCATACTTTATAAAGTTCTGCAATTGCTTTTCGAAGACCGATGTTCTCTTCAACTGTTTCATTTTTTTCAATTGTACTGTTCATTTATTTCAAGATTCTTTTCCTATAGTGCATTTTTAAATTTTTAATTATTCCGAGATCCAGCGGCTGCAAATTTTTGTGCAATTAGGAGGAAAGAAAATGGCACTAACATTTTTTAGCTTTTCTCCACAATCTTTTGAATGAATTGGATAATTGTCGATTAATTAAGCAATTTTACGGTGTTGTTGTCCCATTTGCTTGTCCAATGCTTTCAACCATCTGTCAAAAATTTCAGACGTCATCCACGATTTTTTGTTGAATTCGTATTTAACTTCTAAAGATTTTATTCCTTTGAAGCACCTTGGAAATTTACTTTTTCCAAAAACAAGCATCTTTAACTTTTCCTCGCCAGTCATGTGGCATATAACAAAATTGGGAATCTTTATTTGCTTTTCTTTCCTCCGAAACATTTGTCTCCTTTAAAAGCTAGCGTTTTTGTAGGGAGGCATTATCGCTGGAATGAACAATGCGAGTGGTTGCATGTGTGAGCGATTTGTTTGCACAGAAAATCGCAACTTTCTTCAAAAATGACAAAAATCGAAAAGATAAACGTCTGAAAAAATTCGTTATAGGGAGACAACCACTTCGTTATATGGAGAATATTTTGAATGTTTTTTAACATTTAACGATTGAAAATTTCGTTATAGGGAGAAATTCGCTGTAGGGAGTCTTCGTTGTAGGGAGATTCTACTGTATGACCTTCTATGTCATTCCCTGTTCTTATGATATTTCCATTTTCGTTCGATATGGGTCCTCTGAGACCTAGGCCTCCATCTTGGACAATCTGTGGCTTACACGCAGTTTACGAAAGTCCATTTTGTACATTCTACTAACTGCCCTGTGCTTTCTGAGGTACTTCTTTGCAATCTAGTTGGTTATTTGAGCTTCAAACACGGGCATGTTATTCCAGAAGATATTGTAGCTCTATTTCATCTGGAATGTTTGCTGCAATGTTCTGTTTTTTTCTCTGAAATCCTTAAATATCCTTAATTTATTGACATTTCTAGGTTTTTGTTCATTTGTTTTCCTGCACCTACCACTCTTTTAAAAAACATGATAAACCAGCGGGAGTGGTCTCCCCTAAACTTTCTCGTATACTTCTCGAAAAAGGTGCTGTTTCCCCTCCCCACGCGTGGATAAAAAAATTCGAACCTATTGTAACCCAGGATCCAATGACTATCAGAAAATATTTAGGTAAAAACTCAAATTCGAAGAGATGCGTTCCGATTAAATGCGTACCGATTTCTACTCTTTCTTGGCTCAAGGGCAATCCTTCCGCGTGCACAGATTGCTACCGAGTACGCATGCGCATGGAGAATCGGATGAAACAAAAAGCGCCAAGCAGGAGTCAATAAATATTGTGCACAGAAGATTGCGTTCAATACGCATGCGCGTGGAGATAGCGGACTCGTTGGAGATGCACTTATACAGACCAACACCCTATGACGGATTTGGCCCAAAATTTTATACGGACCTACATTCACGATGATAAAACAGTGTACCAAATTTTATTCATCTAGCTATTCAAGTTTTTGAGTTATAGTGTTCGCATGACCGCGGACAGATAGACAGACAGACTTCCCGTGGACGGATTTTGTCCAAAATTTGATAGAAGCCTACAAATTATGTTTAAAGACCACATACCAAATTTCATCCCAGTAGCTCTCATAGTTTTCGAGTTATCGTGTTCACAGACATACAGACACACAGACAGACATAATTCCCAAATTGTGTTTTTCGGACTCGGGGAGGTATAAAACGTGGAGATTCGTCAAAATCTCGAGTTCGAATTTTTTGACGATTAAAATACTTTCTCTTTGTATGCTTCGTATACGAAAAAGTAAAAATGAAATTTTATTATGTCCAAAAAATAATATAAAGATAAAAATTTTCGTTAAATGTTTCTTCTTGTCGCAAGAGGGGAAACAAACTTTCGGAAATATTTCAAACCTTTCAGAACGCAACTCTTGATATGTCCAGGTGTCTGCCACCTGCGGACTCGAAACCGATCCGTTTGAGAACACAATTATTAACACTGGTACACCCTGCGTAACCTATTGTCGCTTAATAATAGTGACGACAAAAGGAACGAGGAGAAAAAAAAGCTATTAAAGTGAAAATCAATAAAGGTATCCCCGCAGACATATTCTTTCCCAGCTCTTTAACATTTTTCTCCCTTATCTTCCCGTGTCACGTGGTTCTGTTTGGCGGGAAATTGGTAGGGAGGGGGGATTCAGAAGTCTCGGCAAATATTGACCGTGGCGGACGCTCATTGGTGGGTCTCGGCTGTCAGAACGATCAACAAAAGGAGTGTCCCTACGGCTGTCGAACGAAATTGTCGTGCTGAGCAAATATCAGAGATTTGTTGCCGTAAATATTCTCTTCCTAAAGATTTCTCCTTATTTTTTGCCGTCGTCTTATGCTGGTTTTTTTCGTTCCACATTATTTATGGCTTTCCTTTGTCTGGATTTTCCTTATTCTTTCTAGGAATAGCTGATATATATTTATTTGTTTCCCATAATAATTGAGCAAATATTTTGTTGTTTTGTTTCCTTAATGATCTTCTTGCGAATATTAATCTTTGGTATTTGGTTTGTGCTAGATAATTTAAAATTATACTTCTACGGAAAAGAACAAGAATTTCTGTGATTTGAATGAGATCGATAAGTTGGAAAGTATAAACAATTATAAGTATTTAGTTTCTTGTATACGCAGAACAAAAGGAAAAACTTCGTCGTTCGAAATAATCGTCAAAAATGCAACATCGAGATTTTCATTAATCTCCATGTTTCATTAAACTTCCTAGTGCCGAAAAAACCCCTTTTTGGAATTATTTCTATTTGCGGATCTCTCTGAATGTGAACTGTTTGTGAGCACCACAACCAGTGGCGGACTGGGTCTGAAAATAGTGGTTGCCACGAGGCAATGGGGAGCGGGGGCCCTATATTCACATCTACAATGATATCTTAAATACATTTTTTGATTTCATTTATTACAAATAAAATAAATTATAATCCATAAGTTAATATAATTTATTCCTAGTCAGTATACACGCATTATACATATTATTGGAAGTAAGAAATACCAAATATAAATGCAATTTTATGATAGAATATTAATTAGTTTTGGCGGTGGATAGTATACTGTAATTTTGGAAATATGTTGTCATTTGGAGATTTTTTTTTTTTTAACCAAGCTGAAAATAAAGTGCAAACTATTTAAGAATTTCAATATTTTTAAAAAATGCTTCTTACTGTCAAAGATTAACAACTCAAAAGTACAGAAGTGTATTACATGTAGTCCATTTCATTAAGGGCAAGTCAACAAACTTTGGAGTTCACTAGTGCAAATCTGTCAATAATTACTGAACCCAAATCATCTAAAAATTCCCTTTCAATAAATAGCAATATTTATGATTTCAAGTTCTCCTCAGACAATGAATTTCTTAATAATGTCTTTATGATCTTTAGCTTCGAAATTTCACTAATATCATTACATCATTCATCACTCAAAAATGGATTTCAAACTCCTTAAAGGTAAAGTTCTTTTAAAATACACTATATGAACTACTTGCTATTCTGCTTAGAAAATACACAGGAAATTTGCTACAGAAAGAGTTCTTCCCTTTCTCTCTGTTAGACACACACAACCTGGGGGGCCTGTATTGACTTAGGTGTAAGGGGGCCCACTTGCCATCGAGTATGCTGGCAACCTGGCCAGTCCGCCGCTGACCACAACTTCAAAATGCAGCGGCCTAAACAAATTAAATTTTATACGTGATTTTTACCCCAAAATTATATACTTCTATCAAATTTTGAACGAAATCTGTCTAGAGGATGCGTCTACCCACGTGTAAGTTAACACGATAGTTCAGAATGCAGCTGTCTAAAATTGGCATATCATTTTATCGCCAAAAACATAGATTTGTATCAAATTTTAGATGAAAACCGCCAACTGATTATCGGTCTATGTGTGCAAACGCTATAACCCCAAAACACTAAAAGCTACATCGATGATATTCCACATATAATTTTATCACCAGGATTTTAGATGTTTATCAAATTTTGGATGAAACCCGTCGACTGGGTGACTGTTTGTCAGTTTGTCTGTTCATGGGGTTGCCATAATTGCCAAGCATTGATACGGGGTATTTAAGTCCGAAATAAATAAAACATGAAAAAGTGGGTAGGTAATGGCTTATTTTATTCAGATAAAAAAAATCAATAAAGTTTAAGCGACCTAATAAAATGAGCAAGTAGAATAATAAAAAAGATGCGAGGCCAATCCTTTCTAGCCCAGTCATATTTTAAAGTTGATTGTACTTTCTTAATTATATCATTTTCTTCATTCACATAATTATAAAATTGGGCTGAAGTCATTTTAAAATTATAACGACAATGCAAAATTACGAAGAAGTAAAAATCAAAACAGATTCTAGACATCGAGCTAAGACTAGGGATGGGACAAACCTACCGGTTAAAACCGAAAACTGTTTTATTTTTTGTTTCAGTTAACCGGTTTTTTCGGGGTTTTTTTCGACCCGGTTATTTTTTTTTAAATCCAAAAACCGGGCCGGAAATTAGATTTTAAGTTCGACTAGACTAAATTTACCAAGTTATAAAGCTTTGAATTTCATCATCTTAGGCCAATCACCGACAACCGCTTCCTCGAGGCGTCTGTTGGTTGGCGGATTGCTGAAAGAGTCTTTATGAACAGATAAATATTGGCCAATGGATTGATTTCCTGCTAAAACAATACTAATAAAAAATTTTGTCCGCAAACGGCGTCTATTTTTTGTAGCCAAAAAATATTTATCTTTAGTCGGAAGTTCTGTGGCGTCCGAAAGATTAGTATCTCCGTCGAATGATGTTGTTTCCGATCGACTCACGGATCAACACATTGTTGAAAGAGTCTTTAGGAGCAGATTAGATGATAAATATTGACCAATGAATGAATTTCTTGTGAAAACAATGTTAATAAACATTTTGTCTATAGTACTTACCTTTTTGTAATAATTACTCATTTATTATTATCACATATTGTATTAATTCCTTATTTATAATAATTACTTATTACATTAATTAATTATTATATTAATATTTAGTTATTGTATATTATTATTAATAATAAATTCTGTCCATAAACGTTGATTTTTTTTGAAAAAAAACGAAAACCGGTTTTAACCGCCAGGTTAGACCGGAGGTGAAAAAAACCGTTTTTTTTGCAATAAGCGCCATCCCTACATCTTAGATGATAGCCCCTTTCCAAAACAGGAGGGTCATCTTATTAGATAGCAAAAAAATGCGACCCTTAAGGGGTTAATTCACTAGCAATGAGCACACTCATATTATTAATTATATTATTAATTCTTTATTTATTACATTAATTAATTATTGTATTAATACTTATTTATTGTATATTATTAATAATAATAAAAAGTCTGTCTACAAACGTTGCTTAAAAAAAAACAGAAAACCGTTTTTTTCAAAAACCGGTTAAATCGAAAACTGCTTTTTTGCAATAACCGCCATCCCTAGCTACGACTGTAAAACAAGTAATATAAAAAAAAGTTTTTAAAGTCAATTCCTGCTTAGGTGATTCGAGATATAATGAAAAACGCGAAGAATGCGCAAAGATATGGCTGAAATATGGGGTTGCTTCGATAATCCCATGGGCCATCCATATGCCCAAGAACCAAGTCTGTAATGTTTAAAGTTTTCGAGATATAATGAGAAACGTACTGCGCATGCGTCATGCAAAATATGAAATGACAGACAAGAAAGTGAATTAATATTGCATTGCCATCTAGTTCTGAGCTATGTTTAAAGTTTCAAGTCTCCAGCTCATCGGGAAGTTAGTTTAAAATCGATTGCAAAATTTGAACAAGATAAATAAATAAATAAATATATATAGAGATAGGGAGAGTGTGAACTAATAGTAGGAATTGAAAAATCATTGAATTATGCGCCTACCGCCTCTTTGTTATCAACACAAACCTCATCCAGCCAAGAATGGTGGTTATTCCCTGCAAACTCGCATAATCCCTAAAGACTTGTCTCACACGAAACATTTTAACTGCCTCATCCATTACAAAACTCTCCTGCGTGTCCTCTAAACTCGAAAATTCTCCGCTTCCAACCCTCTCCCCCCATGGGTCGGGTGGGCGGAAGCGCATCGACTCAAACAAGTGAGGCAGGCATCTCTATCCACGTACATATCCTTGGACGCTTTTGTGTCGGACAGCTTAACTCTCATTTCAGCCCGTCCCTTGATTCAGAAGAAATATTCAGCGCTCTAATCTCCCGGATCCCCTCGGACAAGATGAAATAATCGATTATCTCCGGACACAAGAGCCAGCTTATAATCCGAACGCAGTTCAGGTGGGGGACCAGCACGGGTTTTAAACCACGCGTTTCGAAATTAATTAGGACGAGTTGACTGTGCATTATAGTAATCTGCAGTGGAAAGATGGAATTCATGGAAGGCGGCGCTGACGATGTCGCGATAAGGAATGGGAGGGGGTGCCTAGGGGATGGGGTGTTGTGGTGGACGATCTGGACATCAAAGGAGAAGGGGGCATCTGTAAGCTGATTAGTGTTGGTCCTTCGGTTAAGAGGTCAAGTCGAATGAACTTTGAGAGGGATTTTGATAGTAGGATTGGGAGAGATAGGGAAGACGACGATCTACAAATGTTGGGAAGGTCAGATTTATGTAGATAGAAATTTGATTGGAATTAGAGATTGATAGTTTTTTTCTTTTCACTCCTTATATCTTGCCCTTCGATGACGAATCTTTCAAGGTAAACCTGGAGTTTACGGTGCCCACCTGTTTCTCGCCAATTTTTCTTGGCACAATTTCATTTGCCGTCGCCAAATACAGTTTTGGATGACAGGCGCCTCAATCCCATGATACCACCTTACGCAAGTCGAATCTGATTGGTTTGTCCGCTCACATGACCTTCTGATTGCGCAAGCGCACGCGATGCTTCGGCATCTGAAGTGGGTACCGGGCAAATTTTTTTAACTTTAAAAAACATCAGCGGCTTCGCTTTCAACAAAGTCGGAACATCGTAGCTTCGTTTTTTCATTGAAAACGTAAAGCGTCATAAGCTAGTAATTGAAAAAACCGCGCACATCCAAAATCAAAAAAGTTACTGGAATATTGGCGAGAAATCCAGGTGACCGATGACATGATCCGATTAGCCAATCAGATTCGACTTGCGTAAAAGTGGTATCAGGAGATTGAGCCGCTTTGTTTTGGATGTGCAGTCGCTTTTCGTTTCTCTCTTGCGCATGCGTCACCTGAAAAAGGAGAGATTGTGCACGTAATACCTGTGGCATTTCAAGTGTGTACCGGAAAATTTTTTAACTTAAAAACATCAGCGGCTTCGCTTTCAGCATAGCGGAATTCTCGTAGCTTCCCTTATTCATAGAGAAGCAAAACACACAAAATAACATACACAATACTGAACCGATATTCAAACCGAAGAATTCCAAAAGAAGTTTTATTGAAATTCGAATTAATCGACCCATTACATTGAAGAGATGAACAAAACAGTGCAATCGAAACGAGGCACGATATAGCGTGATGCGCAAAACACCGATGAAAAGATTAATTTCCGAGCATGCGCGCATGTCACTCGTTAAAAACATCATTGCACAACCAAAATAAATGTTCTCTCATCTCCGTTCTTGGCGGCAAAGAGTTGGCGACAATAAGAGGAACGAAGTAGGTGGGTACCGTAGACTCCAGATTAATCTCTTTCAATAATGCTGATGCCCATGAACTGATTTTCAGACATTCAAAAACTTTTTTGATACATGCTTTTCAAACAAATTCGAATAAAATAAGTTTGAATGATGTATCTATTTTAAAATTAGATATTTGATTTTCGAGATTCATCTCGTTTTGAAGTTATCCGTTGGCTATCGGAAAGGATCTCATGAGTTCGAACCGAAGACGGCAAAAAGGCATTCTCATACAAAATGTCCGATTCAATAGTCGGTCAAGACCGCTGTGATAGGAAGAACCGTCGTTTTTTTTCCCGTCTAGAATCCATTCCATATAGAGAATGCCTTGATGGTCAAGATGAATGATCAATATCGCATTCATCATTGGTTTTTGGAGGCGAATCCTCTTGGGTTGATATAAATTTATTTTCTTCCACTCAAACCTTTGGCTTTATGTTAATAGATCGTATTTAAAGCACCAGGTTCCGTTCCCTGTAGCAACGCAACAGTTAAGTATCAACCTCGACGACCTCAATCAGTCTATTGCAACATTTTATCCTCTGAGCATTTTGATCTTTAATCTAAGAGTGAGACACAAACCACGTGCAAATCTTCCTTTCCTCACATCATCCATCACGCACTGGCGGACTGGGCAGGTTGCCAGTTTGACTGATGGCAAGTGCTCACCTTTACACGTAAGTCAATATGGGCCCTCAGAGTATGTGTGTGTTAGTGATTGAGAAAAAGAAAAGAAAAACTCTTTTTCTAGAAAATGTCCTTTGATCCCTCGCACTTTATTTTTAGTACGGTAAAAAAGTTCTCAGAATAACAGTAGTTCAAATATACAGTATGTATATTCCTCCCAAAATTATTTCAAATTCAATCATAAATTTGTATTTATATTTGGTATTTCTCAATTCCAAATAATATGTATAATACTTGCATACCGTAATTAGTAATATATATAATAGATTTTTAGATTAGGAATACATTATGTTAACTTATTAATTTTAACTTTTATATTTATAATTTTTAAAAATTTGGTGGCCTTGTAGATATGAGTGGACCCCCATTCACTCCTGGCAACGACTATTCTCAGACCCAGTCCGCTACTGCTATCACGATAATTTCAAGGATAATTTCTTGTGTGATCGATGGGGGTATCTCACTTGCTGATATTTCGTCACCATGGGAGAGCAAACACGCTTTTCGGACATTTGAGCCGGTTTTATTAGCACGCAAAGCGAAGATGGATCTTTTTCGTTTTGGTAGAAAGCTCCCATGCAAGTCCATGGACGTGAATAACTGACCAATCAGGTTCGACTCGCCAGTGACGTCGCTGAAAACTTAGGCGATTTTCGGCCTGTACAGAAGCCATTTCATAACGTGTTAACATCTTAATTTTTTATTGAAATAAGGTAGATGCTCCAGTTTTTGCCACTTTAAGAGAAAATTTGAATTTGAATTTTCACAGTGGATGACTGGCTCAAGTTTTTTAAGTCGTACTAACACTATTCTTTAATAAATTTTATTGCCTGTTAATTTAAAAATATTTTTCTGGAAAAAAATTATATTTTGAGTTTTGAATTTTTAAATAATATATCTTAATTTGTACCAGTTTAGGCCACATAAATATCATACAATATAACAGGCATTTTACTGAATATAAAGCAAAAGTACAGCATTTTCATGAAGTATATATTTTATTACATTTTCCTTCTTTATAAGTCAGTTTTTCGTTGCATATAAAATAACTGAATATCAAATTTTTTACTTTTTAATCAATTTGTTGTGTGTCAAAGTTTTACATTATTTGTTTGAGATTTTTCTTGTTTATATTTCATAAACATTCAGTAAATTTCTAATTCTTATATTATAGCTATATTAAGCAAAAATTAAATAAAATAGTATGATTCTTGAAAAAAATTAATGCATCTATTAGATTGAATCTATGGATATTATACATAAATTAAGTCTTAAATGATATAAAATTTATTAAAAAAGAGGCATTTATTAAAAGCATTTCCATAGATAACCAATCTTTTGTAAATGTGATATTAATAAAATATGTGATATTCGTGTGTAAATTTGATATTATGATGAAGCTACATTTTCACAAAAAACAGGAGACTTTCAGTGACACAGAAATCTTTTGGTGTGTAATTTTCCAAGTTTAATATTCATTAATCTTGTATCATAAGTAAACATTGAAGCCATGAATAAACAAATATGATGCATTCTATGTTTTATGCTATTAAAAATGTGCTACATTAACATATTTTTTTCCAATTGATTTTTGGCTGTGACAATGGTCCACTTTGTTACTTGTTACTTAAAAATAAATATTAAAAAAAGTATAGATAATTAATAGATTTAGAGTGAATGTAATATAAATCTTAATACATAGAGAATATGTATGCATTTTTTTGAAGCGAAAAAAAAAAGAAAAAACAGTTCTTTGAGAATAAACATTCAAAATTTACAAAAGTGGTCCATTGTACTCTGGTCTCCCCTATACATAATGTATACACTTGTACAATTTTTTTAAAGGGCTGAATTTATATGCAAATACTTAAAGCATCCCTTTAAGAAATAAGAAAAACACTTTATAATCCCTAAAGATAATTAATTTTAGAATTAACAGTTATTTCTGACAGTCTGACGATAAAAGATTGCAACACTTGTGAGTACTTGATACATGTTCATGCATTTAATTTTCTTACAAGTCGCATGTTAAGGAAAAATGAACGAATCATATTGTAAATTACTAAAGAAGAGTTTGTTTAAGGTGTAGGAATGCATCTTATTGGTTAATATCAAATCAGTGGCTAATTTCTAGACAAATAGATGCGTTTTGTCCAAAACTGGTACAGTTTCCAAAAGTTGGAGCATCTAACCTTTATCTTTTTACTTACTATGCATACATTTCTTTAGGGATTTTTTTGCCTTTTAACTATGTTGGTAAATTATATAAATAAAGCTCAAACACCAATTTTTTGTATGCTGTAGAAATCAAAACAATTGGAAATATTTTCTTGGATTTTGTTCGCAAATACTATGTGTCGTCTGCATATTCACGATAATTAAATCTTGACCGCTTTTACTTTTTTCCAAAGTTTCAGACGGTGAGAGGATTTTTGTGAATTATAATATTTTATATACGTCATTTTTACATTACAGATTTTTCTTCTTTTTTGTTCCTTCTGTTTTAAAATCACCCCATCATAATCACCACTAAAGCTGCTTCAGCGTAAACCAAATTATATTGGTATCTATGAAGACAAAAGCAATAAACGACAAGTGCGAAGTCCAACGCGGAAATGAAAGGACATCGAAAATACAAACGCCAAAAAAACTATTTGCATCGCCTAAAAAGCAATTACACATTGCAACTGTCATACCTTTTTGGAGGGTTGTCAGATCGTAACCAATCCTCTACGCTCAAGGACACATTGAAGGAGAAACCGTCCATCGAAACTGTTGTCCCTTGATTGGAAAAAAATTCTGCAGTGAGATACCCCCTTTACAGCACATCCTCCATCATGGGGACAGATAAATCAATAAAGCCAAAATTAGAAAAGGAGGCAATACAAGCAATCCTAGAGTAATTTGAAGTAAACGAAAAGCAAACAACAAAACAAGGAATCCATTCTAGTTCACTTTTTCAAGGGCTAAGAACCATTCGAAATGGATTCAAAAGAATATTTAGGGATTTTCTGTAAGAAGCAAGCCTATTTTAGGCTAAGACAGGGCTTCTCATAGCCCGAACTCCCCAAAACAGAGAAACCAGGTAGCAAATCCACAAGAACATACATCAAAAGAAAAAGGAAAACACATTAAAAACGCTAATAAGACCAACAAAATATTAGCCATCAAGCTTAATTAATAAGCTTTCATAAGGTAAAATCAAACACTTACCCCGTGAAGAAACAAACAAGATTAAAAAAATGTGCCCGCGCTTTCGAGAAAAGCAAAACATTAAACACTAGTCTCCGTGGCGCCATCTATATTCCCATAAGAGGAATACAAAGGCAGAAAAAAAAAGAAAAGAAGGAAAGAATGGGCCGAAACAGGAATCTCTTTTCTAGTACGGGAAGGAGACCAATTCAGATATATTAAGAGAGAAAAAAAACCCTTATTTTCCATTTTTAACTACGCATAAATATTTTTTTCTAATTCTTTCTATATATATATATATATACATACACACGCATATATATATATATACATACACATATATATATACACATATAAATATTTTTATTAGACTGTATACTCCAGACTGTTTCTAAGGACAAAATCTTTAATGTTGTAAATGTTATAAGGGAAATGGTTATCATTTAGAGTTTTTAAAAAAAAAACATTGGGAGCAAATAAGAAATCATTCCTATTGTTGCAAATTGCTTTAATTCTGTTGGCTTGACTGAAAATTATGTTCCTAAATACTCTAGAATCTAAATTGGAATGAAAGTCACAAAGAGTTTTACACTTAAAGTTAAATTCAGCTCTTTTGTCATAAAGGCCAATCATAGTAATATGCGTGTTAATCTCAATTTTAAGATCTAAAAAGGTACTTCCATCATGGGGATGGTCATGAAACAGCCAGATTGCATTAGATAGCTCAACAGTGTCATCTGATCAATTCGTTAATGGGCATCTATTCCCTTCCCCGCGATACTTTGGTCATGGAGATAGGGAAGTTTTTATTTTCCCCAGAAATCTTCCATCACGATCTGCCGGATCATTTCGTTGCTGATTCGAAATACATCTTCAGACACGGAGGGAGGGAAGTCTATTTTCCCCAGAAATCTTCCATCACGATCTGCCGGATCATTTCGTTGCTGATTCGAAATACATCTTCAGTCATGAAGGGAGGGATGTTTTTATTTTCTCCAGAGATCTTCCATCACGATCTGTCGGGTCATTTCGTTGCTGATTCGAAATAAATCTTCATACACGGAGGGAGGGAAGGAGCGTGGGTAGTGTAACTCTCGGACTTTGAAACTTCTCAAAGAAGGTGTATCAAAACATCTTTGGAGCCTCCGCGAATGACGTGCCTAATCTTTCGATTTGAAAGGGTGGGGAAAAAACGGTCTTGGGATAAATGGCATAGCCTAGCCTTCTCGTGAATGCCCAATGTTAAAGAAGGTTGCCTAAGCAGAACCCTAAAGAAGGAGGTTGCTTTCGATGATCGATGTTTAGAACAGTAAAAATGTACTATGGTACAGGTTTCCGCAACTCCTGCAAAAAAAAAAACAGCTTTAATGTATGCTAATATTTTTCTTGCCGTTAGCAATAACAAATTACCAATATCAGTCCGGAAATTTTATCGTCAAACTTTGCACTAATGTAAAATGACGTTTTGTATTCATCATTTGTTGTTGCCAAAATACTGACGTTCTGAAAACTGTAGCAATTTAAGTATTTTAGTCAGCCTGATAATCTCGGATAAAATTGGAATGAAGTTTTAAGGAATTTACCTTGAGTTTTAACCCCATGAAGATAAGGACTTTTAATTACTGGTAGGATAGATATAATAATATACAGTGTAAGTAATTATTATAGTGTAAATAATTAAATAATAATAGTAAGTAATATTAATTATTATATAATTTACCTACAACTTTGAAATAAAATTTCTTTTCAGTCGTTCTAGATAGTCATAGAGTCTGTTTTTACGAACGTGGGAAAAGAATTTAGTGGATAATATTTTCAAAGTGAGATCCTTCAGAAATAACGCAATAGAACATTTGTCAGATGCAGATTGAAGTGAGTTCTTCTTTTCTATGCATGAAAATAAGTCTGTTATGACATTTTTGATGTTTATATGGTCTTTAGGTTCCTTCTAGACCCAATCTTCCACATGACTCCCCGAAAGAGAGAAATCAGTGGCGAGTCCAGGATTTGGGTCTGGAGGGGGCTGAGGTATAAAAAGTCTTGTATCCTGCGTCATGACGAATGTCAAATCTTATGGCTTATGTAAACCAAAACACTTTAACTTTACAGACTTTACTCACCTGACAATAAGAATCATAAAGAGCTCTACAATACTTTCGATAATTTAACAAAAAACACAATGAAATAATTAGCAAAAACATGTTTTTGACCACGTCAATCCTGCAAATACGAGTGGATTGACTACAAAAGTGGGAAAATTTTCGAGTCTGTCAAAAGCCAGGAAGAAATGTTTTCACTTTTCTCAAAGGGAGATTAATCCTTCAAACGGCTGAAACGTAGAAAGTCGCGCTCTGATGACTATTCTAAAACCGGCTCCGTCGCAGAAAGTCGTTCTTCGATTATTACTCTTAAACCGGCTCCGGCGTAGAAAGTAGCTCTCTGTTTATTACCCGAAAACCGGCTCCGAAACATTTGTGTTCACTATTTAGCTACAGAGAGGCCGTTTTCAAAGCATTCAGCGGAAGTATTCTTGCCGTTCAAAGGGTTAAGAAAAAACAGCTGTAGTTATTTTAAATAAAATAAGGAATTCTGGTCTAGCTCTGGGGGGGGGGGGCGGCCCGAAAACCCCCCCCCCGGATTCGCCACTGACAGAAATCACACATCTGGCGAATAAGATGGACAATGCAGTGCACAAGAATAACGATTTGGATATCGATAGGTTATAGTTTCTATACTTACCGTTAAGGCTTAGGCCGGTTTTTGAAAGCTGAAGATCACTTCTGTAGAAATAGTGTTTCATTTCTACAACTTAAATACTAATTTTTAACAATAAAAGGTGATATTCGATTGAGCATGACGGTTTGGAAGACATTTTGTAAAGGAATGGAAGTGTTGTTCAACAATTTCCTTTTATGCCCTCTCGCATTGCACGCATTCGTAGCGACATCTAGTGAGGCCTTGAGAAGTTATTTCAGTTCAGTGTTCAAAGTTAAAACTGACACTGCATGAGCGAACCATAATTTCATAGTTTAGGTGAAAAAACATCCATTGACAAAAAGTTTGGATAATAGTAACTTGAAGCATAATATCAAAAAATAATTCCAATTTCAGTTGAAAATTGGAATATCGTGAATTGCATTTGGGGATTGCAACAATTCAAGTGTTTAAGTAACGATTTATCTTCTCAAATAATCCAATATTAAATATAATGATTTGAATATCTGAATTTCTTACGTTTCTGAATATTTGAGACTGTGCTTAATTACATTTCTGAATTGAATCAAGAAAAATTTTAAAAGTTAATTAATAAAATAATATACACATTTTATATTTTTAATTCAAATAGAAAATTTTAAATAAAGTGGTTCTATTTATTTTTTAATTAATTCAAATTAGGTAAAAATTTAATTTCGAAATTATTTTATAATTTCTTTCGTATATTCCTCGCATTCATTTATATAGATTAATCTAATGCTGCTGAAACATAAGTAAATAAATTAATGTGCTTTGTTAAAGAAATAATTAACATTTACAGAACAATTTTGTAAATTTGTCGTAACGGTATAGCAAAACACTTTTAAGGGGACCGAGTACCCAAAAAATGGTCAAAATACCAATTTTTATTTCATTGGTTGTTTCGTTGATTTTATCTTTCTCATTTTATTAAAATTTCGGATTTGTACCTTTAATACTTCAGAAGTTATTTAGATTTTTATTTACGATGAAAAACATTTGCTAATGACATTTTTAAACGAATTTTTCTCCAAAGGATTTCTTTTTTTTCTTCACTTTCATGTTATTAACATAATAAGGCTTTTTTTCCTTTTCATGATAGATCTTTCAAATTTTTTGTACATTTTTATCGTTATGTATATGATACAACTGGGCACGCAATAATCATTCAGTTGTTTAGTTTTTTTATATGCAAAATATAAATCGGCGTACTGTTAAATTTCCTCAGTTTTCACTACATAATACAGAAAAAATCTATTTTTAAGCGGATATTAGATACAACTTAAAATCCATGCACAGTTTCGTGCAACATATTTCAATAAATCTACAAATAAAATTTAAAGCAAAAATATTCATATTTGAAAAAGTAACAGGGAATTTTAAAAATTAAATTTTCTTTAAAAAATTTAAATTTTAACTGCAAAGGTAGATCAAAATGAATTTCTCTCTTCAAGATGATTTTGATTGTTAAGTTTCAATACTATCAAAACATTTTTAATAATACTTCAAATAAGAAAAATGTTAGAAGGTAAAGATGTTGAGAAGGTCCCCTTAAAAATCGTTTTCCTTGTAAATAAAACGTTAAAAGCATCTCTCCTAGTTATATTTCATAATTCAGAAGATGATTTAAATCCTGCTTATATTCGGAAACTTATATCATCTAAAATATCATGCACTCCTGAATACACATGGCAGAATTTCTGTAATCAAGTTTAAAATATGATACTACTCCTTCTCTCATATTCTTCTTGAAATTCTTCATCTTTAATTTTATTTTAAGAAAATTATTGCCGTAACATCAGAAAAGGAATCATATATGTCGAGAATGAAGTATTTTGAATGAATAGACTTTAATAGATGGCAGCACGAGCTATTTGGCTAGATAATCAATGAGGAAATAAATAAAGTTCAAATGTCCATGGTAGTCCAGTGAAACGAAGGCCAAAAATCGACGAACAGGAAAAAAAATGGCGTAGTTTTGAAATTTGGCATAGTTGTTGGGGGTAGTGTCTTAAACGACATACTAAAAGTCCCCGCCGGTGGGGGGTGAGCGGGTGATACGGGGGGGGGGTTAAAAGGGGGCATTTTCAATTTTTCTTAAATATCTCGAAAACTATGGGTTCTATGAAAAAACACTGAATTGCAAAATTAAACTAAAGGAAATTTCCTACAAAAAAAGTCCTACGTTGTTTTTGTAGCATCAAAATTTTAGAAGATACAGGGGGATGTAAAAGTTAATATTTCTAAAATTTCTTATTGTAATGGTAAAATCGATTAAAAGAGCTGAATCAACAACCCTCATAATAACCTCATGCCTACATAATAATTATACAAGGGTAGTATTGCATGTGTCTCAGCGGGATGTGGGTGATAAACCCATTTGATGAACAATTATGCTCCCTTCCTTCCCTCACATTCGTTTCCCTTCAAAAGTTTCCTTCTACTCGTAGTCCAGTCAACAAATTGTAAATTTTAAAAAAAAGTTGTAGTTTTGAAATTTGGAATTCGGTACAGTTGTTGGGGATAGTGCCGTAAACGACGTACTAAAAGTCCCCGCTGGTGGAGGATTCTCAGGGGGTACAGGGGGTTGAAAGGGGGGGGGGGATTTCTCAGTTTTTTTAAATATCTCGAAAACTATGGATCCAAGCGAAAAAAACTTATGTATAAAATTAAACTAAATTAAATTTCTTACAAAAATAGTCCTACACATCGTTCGTAGGATGAATAGTTTAGAATATTATAGCAGCTTGAAAAAGTACAAAATTACAATAAGTGGTTGAAAATGTTATTTTTTTTTAAAAAATAAAAGAAAGTTTATATTTCAAAATAGAGGCTATCTATTACAATATATCAATAACATATTATATCTTTCCAAAACATAATATTATATATACACACAGTGATGTGGGGTGGGTAAATACCCAGTGGGTAGGTAAATATTTTTTGGGTATATACCCGGGTATTTACCCAAGGCCTGGGTAAATACCCAAAAACTGGGTATTTTGCAAAAAAAAAATAAAATTCGAATGCTGATTTACAATGAAACATACAGAGTTATATAAATACCTCCTAAAAAAGTATTTGTGAGTGGTCATTTAAAATTTTAACTTAAAATTTATAAATACCCAAAACTGGATATTTTGCAAGAAAAGAATTTAAGAATGGTGTGATTCAAAATGAAGCATTAAATTTATAAATACCCTTACACTGAATATTTTGAGAAAAAAAAATTGCATTTGTGAATGGTGATTCAAAATAAAACGTATAAAATTTAAAAATGGCTCCAAACTGGATATTTTTGGGAAAAAAATGCATCTCCGAATGTTGATTCAAAATGAAACATAAAATTTATAAATACCCAAAACTCGGTATTTTTTAAAAAAAGTATTTGTGAATGATGCTTCAAAATAAAATAAAAAAATAATATGTGCCCCTAAACTGTGTATTTTGTATTTAAAAAAAGTAGTTTTGAATAAATTATATAAACAAAAAACAATTGCTGTCAGGATTCAAAATAAAGTATTCTAAAACTTAAACGGGATCGGGCGATAATTTAATTTTTACGGTTTGAAACTTTGACACTTACTATAATTATTTTTAACGCCGTTTATGTTATACTAGCCGCCATCGGCGACCAGCTTGTTCGCCGGGAATATAATTTTAACTGACTATTATGTATAGTTTGGTATTCACGGTTCCCATAACAAAATAATTTTAAACTTCAAATTGCGATAGAGATTTACCCCGCGTTCTTAACGTAGCCTTGCACTTGTTCTGTTCCTTGTCTATATGAAAGTCCCTAATGGAGTCAAGTAACTGTTCGTGTCAAATAATCAACGCGAATTTTAATTTAGCAAATTTATTTCAACATCGAAATACCGCGGCACGTTTTACGTCTAGCAGCATGTTAATTGGCTTAAAACATACTAATAAAATGAATTTAAACGTAGCAACCATAATCGTTCAGTTTACTGGATTATTTCTTTATATACTTACTATCTTGATTCTTTATATACTTATCAAATAAAAAAATAAAATAAAATCCAATAGAATATTATATTATATTAGCCTTCAACAATGGAAGAGAAACATGCAATTAAATATTTGTTTAAACAATGAAAGCGGTTTGAATTTCATTGTAACAATGAATGACAAAAATATTTTTAAAAATTTATTAAAATTAGAGAAAAAAAATCAATAGAAAACTTAATTTTTATCATTGAAAAGACAAGTTTTTAAATTTTCAGATGGTTTAAAATTAATTTTTGTGCTGTACTATTTTCAGAAGTTAGTAAGGAAAAACTCCAAAATTCCGTTTAATTTTTAATTAATTAAAATTTTAAAAAACTTGCACATTCCCACCCTCCAAAGTATGTTTGTGCCAAATTTCGTTGCTCTAGGCCTAGCGGTCTGTCCTGTAGAGCGCCAAAAAACACACATTCGCCTTTATTATTAGTAGAGACAGATAGTATCAGTGAATCTTGGGATCCATAATTTACTCACATTGCCATGCAGGAAATCAAACATTCTTGTTTTGATTTACTGAATAGTTAGTCATTTACTTCGCGTATATTAATATTAATGTAAATTTTACGTTAAAAAGTAAAAAAAAGGGGGAAAGTTA
The DNA here is from genome assembly GCA_013235015.1 of Araneus ventricosus. Lineage (NCBI taxonomy): Eukaryota > Metazoa > Arthropoda > Arachnida > Araneae > Araneidae > Araneus > Araneus ventricosus. Next base: position 43,266 of record BGPR01004911.1, read on the forward strand.
CCTTCATGGAGCTTTTAATGTTAAGGATGATAAAAGTATCCAATGTAAGTGCTGTAATGTTGAGTACAAACTTGCCAATGTAAGCAAAATGGAGAAACAAAAAAAAATGTTTCAAAAGTCTTGGTGGATTAAAAGGGTTCTGAAAGGGATAAAATAGCTAATGAATTTTCTTTTATTCGGATTCCAACCACTTACATCAAATTTAGAGTTTTAAGATCATTTAAATATTGATGTTCTTGATCCATATGAATCCCGTCTAACAGGAAACTGAGTGCGAATGTGTGTATATAATATATCGTCAAATAATACAACAGTTTCAGCAACAAAAGAATTCAAATTTCTTCTTCCTGAAATCTTGTTGCAAATATAACTTACCTTTGTCGAAAGTGATATAAGTGAATATTACTTTCAGAATAATTCACTTTTAAAAACTGTAGAACTGAAACATCTGCTAACTTATCAGCAATGTCTGGTGCTTTGACTAATTAATCCAAAAAGAATTATAAACAATTGTATCTTTCA
>BGPR01004911.1:48787-64089 GCA_013235015.1 Araneus ventricosus
AGTATCAATTGCTACTCACAAAAGTTACATACTTTCGTGTTAATAATGTTATCCTTCATTGTGACCCTCACTGAGAAGGCTGCTTCTTAATAAATGACGTCTCTCCTTTAGAAATCAGTTGACTCATTATGCGTCGGACAGGTAGATTCGTCAGGATCGCCTTTTATATGCGATCCGGGCATTCATTACGTTGCGGGGAATTCCCGCTGATTTACCCGCGGATCTCCGGAAGAGTTATTAATCGCCCCCTTTTGTTCGGGAGAGTCGTTCATTTGCATTTCTTACCCTCTTCATTAAAATGGGGTGGAAATAATCGCTGCGATTACTTCATCTTTCGGTAATAAGTTTTCGAAGGGGAGCCTTTGATTTATCTTCTCATTCTCGATTAATCCGTCGATGCATTTAAATCTGGGTGATTATCATTCTTTTCGGACATTTTTAATGCCACCTTTTTTATTAAGAGAAATGTTATATTCGTCCTGTCTACGATTTATCGTCATACGAAGATGGCTCTGATTGTTGAATAATTTCTAGATTTTTTTGCTGGATAAGTTACGTTTAACCCACCTTCGATTAATTGTCATACAGAGATGGTGTTGGTTGTTGAGTAATTTCTGGACTCTTTTCAATGTCATCTTCTTATTGATAGAAATGTCATGTTCATTCCAGCTCCTATTAATCGTTATGTGCCGATTACTGATTAATTTTTAAACGATAATTAGGTGGATAGCCGTTTATCTGCGGTTTGTAACTCCTTAACACTGTTGGAAACAATGTCCAATAGTTAATGTATGCATTTTTAATATTGTATAATCTCTACTAATAATAAAGGAGAATAATGTGTGTATGTCTGTGCGTCCGTGTGGGTGCTGGAGCTCTACAGATCAGACCTCTGCACTTATAGCTATGAAATTTGGTACAAACATACTTTGTCGGGTGGGAATGTGCACCTCGTAGCCCTTTTTCTGAAATTTTAATTAATTAAAAATTAAGCTACATTTTGCCGTTTTTCCTCAATAACTTCTGCTCAAATTACAGCACAAAAATCATTTTTTCACCATTGAAAGTGCAAAACATTACCTTTTCAATGATATCAATTAAGTTTCCGTACAATGTTTCCTCTAATTTTAATAGCCTTTGAAAAATATTTTTGGCATAATTTACAACAATACTTTTCATTGTTGCAACGCATTCGAACCGTTTTCATTGTTTAAACAAATATTTAATTGCGTGTTTCTCTGTATGTCCGTGGTCATGTGAACGCTATAACTCAAAAACTTGAATAGCTAGATGGATAACATTTGGTTCACAGTTTTATCGTCATGAATGTAGGTCCGTATAAAATTTTGGGCCAAATCCGTCGAAAAGGGGCGTTCAAATTGCATATTCAATTTCTTTTAATCCGATTCTTATGCGCAAAGTACTGGTAGCAATCTGTTATTGTTGTAAATTTTATTTACAACAATAAATAATGTTTTCAAACATAAATTGTGACATTTTTTTATTGTTGTAAATAAAATTCAAACCGATCTCATTATTTCAGCAAATTTTTTATTTACGCGCTTTTGCAATTGTCACGGTTGTGGTAGTATAAATTGTTTTCTTGGGAATTCAATTCCAAAGTAGAATTTTCACTTTAGTATTCATTGCATTGCCCATTTTATCGTATCTTCTTGAAAGTAATATTTTTTTGAAACTTGGCAACAGATATTTGATTTCAGGTTTGTTTGTTTGTTTCACTTTCTCGTATACGATGTATATAGAGAGAAAGTATTTTTATCGTCAAAAAAATTCGAACTCGAGATTCACTTAGAAAGTATACGAGAAAGTTTAGGGGAGACCACTCCCGCTGGTTTATATTTTATTTCATCAAAATCTTAATGGAATCTGTAAACCAAAGATTTCTGAGATATGTATGAGGTTATGTATGTTAAAAATTATATCATATCCGATAAGCTGAATGGTTATGGTTGTTATGTTTTCATTCTCTTTTCAGTATGTTTTAATTTAGCTAACATGCCGCTGGCCATTAAATGTGTGCGCCATTTTAGTGTTGAAATCGAATGCATATTTTGCAAGAGAAATAAGAATGTGAAGATGGCGTCTGCAAAGATGTTATCTGGCATGGTCAATTATTTGACTCTAGGGACATTTATGTATACAATGAACAGATCAGGTACAAGGCCATTCACTACCAGAATCTGAACTTTAAAATTACATTGCTAAAGCAGCCATGGATATAAAATGATACAAGATTCAATTGAAATCATATTCCGGCGAACGAGCTGGTCGCCGTAAAGAATAGTAAAGAATAGTAACCGCTAGTAAAGAATAAAACTATACGAACATTGTCTTACTAAAATAGTTTTTCAAATATTCATTTTGTAAATTCTAATTAATAATTTCTAGTCATTCACTTCCCTTCGTTCTAAAGAACTAATATGACGAATGAAATTGTTGGTTTAGTTTAGTTTAGTTTAGTTATATTTGAAACAACACGAGGACTATCTTGGGACTGACCTCGTAATTTTGAACCGCGGTCAGATAAAGATAATGACACTTGAGTTGGCACCCCCTCTACAAACTTCCGTACCTCACTAGCGGCACGACCGACGTTCAGCCTCCTCATACTGAGCTTGCTAAACCGTACATAAAAGGCCTCCTCCGGAAGAGGATGCTTGAGGAGTGGCAAACCTCATGGAAGAATGGCGATACAGGCAGGAAAATCTATAACATCATGCCCTCAGTTAGTCTCCGACCCACTAACTGGATTAGAGAAGATGTTATCTTCTTCTCTCAGCATGGACCTTTCCCTGCCTGCCTCAAAAAGTTTCACCTGTCTGACAGCGATTATTGCAGTTGCGGTGGAATTGGCACGGCACTTCACTATGCCACGGAGTGTATTTATACAGTGTCTTGGCATATGAGGAAGCCAGCGCCAAACTTCGAACAAGAATGGCTGAAAAGGGTCGCCAATAATTCGTCTCCAGGCAGAAAATTCGTGGGATTATCAAATTCATGAGCGAAAACAGAGATGTTTTCCGGCCTCCCTAGCCTTCAACTTCCCAGCGAGTTGAACTAAGTAGCTCAATCACCGGACATTATCCTTTCAAATAAAAAAAAGGTCTAACAACATCTAAAGAAAAGAAGACTATTACGAACCAATAGTGTAAAAGTGGAAATGCCTGTGCTGTACATAGTGTATATATTTCCTTCTTTTTGTTTATTTTGTTTTTCTTTTTCTTAAATAAAATTCCCTTGTCTTACCCATCAAACCGTTCAGTGACCGGTCTGGTCACGGGTACGGGGGTAAGGGACGGCGTTCTGTTCTGTGTATGATCTAACGGGTAACAAGCCCGTTAGGCGGAGTTTGAGTCTCCAGTCCCGAAGCCGAGACCTTAACACGAGGTCACCGCGGCCAGCTACATGTTGATTAATATCAGATATGTAATATTATTCCACCTTCTTAAGTTTTTACCTATAGTCCAGAAAGATTAATTATAATAATTCAAAACACGAAGTTTCATGCCGCAGTTGGTGACAGAATTGTTTATCTCCCCTTTGTTTTGGGATAATTGTTTGGATAATAAGATTATTGGGACTAATTAATTTAATTAAATTAAATACACATTTACATGCACCATGTGTACATTTACATGTTACATGTAAATTTACATGTTACATGTGTGTATGCAAATACACATTTAATACACATTACATTAAAATACATATGGAAATTTAATTAAATTAATTGGGATTAATTGTTTTGGGATAAATAAATAATTAAGTGTGTTTTTGTTTTGGGATAATCATTATTGGGAACAGTCTGGACCCTTTGTTTTGGGATATTACAAGAGTTTGACATTTTTAATTTGTCCACTTGGCGATCAAAATTTGTTCTTTAGTTTATCTATTTTGCTTTTCCAACACGTTACTATCTACCTATAAAATAATCACCGTACATTTGGCGCAGCATGGCCAAATTTGGCTCTTGTGCCAATAAATCCCAAACCAACCAACCTATAAAATAATATTTTAAATAAAAATTCGACACACATTTCCAAGAACTGTGTGTCACATTAATGTCTCAGTTTGCTAACGAATTACTTTTTAAAATTATCTTTGCTGAGACAGCAAAAAAATTGACGAGAGGCTGTCTTTTTCAAACAGCCGCTGCGTAGGATTATTTTACACGCGTGACTCTTTTCGAATTTTCAAATTTTTTATGTAACTTCTCTTGTTACCCTTTATCTCTAAAATAGGGCATTAGTTATGTTTTCAACATATGTGTGCGGTATTGCGTGCGGTTAAACAGAATGCCCACGGAGGAGTTACCTTTAATGGGTAAGTGGATCGGAATTAGGTCTAGGGGATTTATTAAGCTTTCAGTCACATTAAATTTAAAACAAAATGTTATATGAAATAAACGAAGAGACTTCAATTTAAATATAAACATTTATTTAAAAAAAACTAGAGGGATAATTTTATAGGGGGAAATACATACAGAAAAAGATAACAAAGAGTTTAATGATTGACATGAAGACATATTTACTTGAGCTAGATTACCAATGGGATAGACGTTAATGGGTTAAAAGTAGTTAATTGTATTAGTGATAGCCAGAAGGAAAAGTTAAATGGGATATAGTTACCGTAGTATGGATAACATCGGGCGACTTAACTGCGCCGAAACAGATTTAGCTTACATTCTGATATAAGAGGGATTACGAGAGAGAGTTGCGAGTTTGTCTGCTGCGTGCTGCGTCTCTCTGAGCGTGCTCGCTGGTTTTGTGGGGAAAAAGAGGGCGCTGTTCATGACGTATCATGAGCATGACTCTTGGCCTCATCTGTCTCAATAATAATCTGGCTTTGTCAATTCTTATTTACGCGGCGATTAAATAATGCTTATTGGTAATATCCTACATGTAGTTAACGAGATATAGAGGATCGCGTCAACGAGGTATAGAGAATCGCGTCAACGAGATATAGAGGATTTGCCAAACTTTTCGACTTAGTAGTCGCTGAACTACAATTCCGATTTTCAAATTTTTTTTGCAACTTCTGTTGCTACCCTTTATCTCTAAAATAAGACATTAGTTATGTTTTAAACATATGTAATTACTGAGGTATAGAGGATCTCCCATATAACGTTTTTCGTGTCGTTCTGGCGTGTGAATCAAATTCCTTCCTGAGACCCCAATGGGAGGAACATAGTCCCACGTTAAAAGAGGAGGAATAGCATCTGTTTGAAGACGTGTTTTCATGCCTAAAAAGATTCCACATTCTTTTAGGACTGCATTACTTTTTCAATTTGACTGGTTTTAAATATAAAATTCGATTTTTTAATAAAATTTCAATGACTAAATTTTGAATATTTGAAAAGTTTAACAAATAAAACAAATCACACATGGAAACATTGATTTTGTAGATGTCTATTGACATGCATGCATCTTTATTATTCGTTCAAAAATTCGCTTTTGAGAAAAACATTGCTAACAACAATTGCATTTTTTAGATGAAATAACCCGAATTTAAAATTATAGCATATCTAAGACATTTTTGTTTTTTTGCTTTTATCTTTTGTAAAATGTTATCAAATTTGTATTTCTTAAGTACTTATTACGGATTTCACTGCAAAGAATTATATGCATTTTCTCGCAGTTCCTAATTAATCCGTATTATATTTCATCTTGTTGACAATTTTTTGCAATGCAAAACTGATCTCAGGAGAGTTTTAAGAACTAATGTATTTAAAATGTTTAAGACATAATTAATTTCAAAACATAAATCGAATTGGAACTTGAGAATGAGCAAATTATGTTAAGCAAATAATTTAAGAGGCTTATAGTAAAGATTTTGATTTTTCACATCATGAAAAGACTTAAAGAAAAGATTATAAATAACGAAAACGATTATAATTCTTTCAATTTCCTCTTTAATGCAGATGAGTTATCGCCAGTCTTAATATTTTTTCATTGTAGATCAACGAGCAATAGCTGTTTACTTAGCAATTAAATTAATTTTATCTGTTGTTTTGAAAGAAGAACGTTCAATATTTTATTTGCGAAATGTGTTCCGAATATCGTGGATGGATTTTTATTTCTTGAATTCCGCAGGGAATATTAAATACTTACACCTAAATCTTCTGATGTCGAAATTAACTCTCTTTCATGTAGGTCTCTAAGGATTTTTAAGGATAACAACTTTAAGGCAGAAAAGAAGAAAGTTTAATATTTTTATCAGATATTTGCATCTTTGTTTATGTAATAATCACTGTTAAGACCTTAAAGGATAAATTCATATGAAAAAATTGAGATCAGTAAAGTATTTTAAGTAAATAAGTGTCTATTTAGAGAGATTATTGGTAGTGTAAACGTCTGGATATGACTATTCAAGATTCTTTATATACTAAGATGAAGTGTAGTTTTTTCTGTTGGACAAATTTGGAACTGCTGAAACGGAAAACATGTATATACCGATAAGCGAAATCCGTCACACGGTTACCATGCCAACACCTAAAAACGTAATAAACGCTTGCAGTGCCGAAAAAAATAGTATCCATGAAAATCGTTATTGGCAACAGCAATTTTTTTCCCAATCGCTTTTTTACACATTAGTAGAAACGCCTTAAATATATTTTCATTTATAATTACTAATATAATAGCCCAGATCCTCCGGTAACGCTCTGACGTCACCAACAATAAAACTCGCACCATGGCACTGCGACACGTTAAACAGCATTATTTCATTGTTAGAGAACCTGAATTTCAGTAATTTTAAATTTGAAAGAGTAATTGTCGTCCTAATTTCAAATTTAATAGCTCTAAAATAGTGAAATAAAATTTGCTATCCATTGATATAAAATTTATCTCGCTATGATCAATAGTTCCCGAGACATTTTAAATTATATTAATCCTATATTTCAAATTAATTTCCGTTTTCTAATAGAAAGTAGTAAATTACGTCAGTGGTATATCATGCGCGTGATATAGCTTAGACGACACGATGCATCTCATTCTTTATTGCAATCGTGATGATATAATTTGATAATATTTTTTGGCAACGTTAAAATTTACACAAAGACATCTGAAGTACAAGAAAAGTTGTTAAACAACGAAAAATACTTCACACTAAATGTTGTTTACTAAGAGTTTTTTAAAATAAAGAAATATGTAAATAAACAAAATATATCCTTTCATAATACATATGTTTATTTTATTTGTTTTCAATGAATGTTAAACATTTCTCTCGGATATATATCTATTTAAACACGTCAGATTTGACGGGAAATCTCTCGAATGAAGAGGCAATTTGCACCCGTCGTACTATGACAGGTGATTTTCTAGTCTTTTTATAAATACGAAACGTATTGTGTGTTCTTGGATTCCGAAACCCCCTGCGCTTTTGCGCATGCGCCAGGCGGAGTTATTTTCACCAAAACGGGGGAAAGTGAAAAAGGGATGGGGAAATGTTTTCATTTTACTTAGCGTGACCTAACAAAGAACTCCGGAAATGCGCTCATCTTACTCATTGCATGTCACCCTTTTCCGGAGTAGAATCGTCCAAAAGTGCTCGTCTCGGATTTTCGAAACGATCAGTATTTCGTGCAGTGTTACTTTCCTCGCTTCAAATTTTTCACTTCCTCGTATGCTAAGTATACAAAAAGACAGTCTCATAATTATCAAAAGTTTCGACTTCAAGATTTTGACGAATTGCCAAAAAATGAAATCCGGCATAAGGATTTGTCACCAGAATTGCAGATCTGTATCACATTTTAGACGAAATCTCTCCACGGGTTGATTGTCTGTCGGCCTGCTTATTCGTGTGCATGCTCTTCAATTAATTCTGACTAAATATGTCGACATCAAAATTGTAGCTTTATTTAAAATTTTGTACCCATCAGGAAGAGGTGCAAAATGCGTAGAAATGCAACGAGGCTAAACACAAATGCGCACAAATGCGACGAGGCTAAACACAAAATGCGTACAAATGCGACGGGGCTAAACACAAAATACGTACAAATGCGACGGGGCTAAACACAAAATGCGTACAAATGCGACGAGGCTAAACACAATATGCGCCACATTGTGGATGTATGCGAGAAAGTCGAGGGGAGAACAATCCCGCTTGTTTATTTTTAAAGAATACAGTTAAAAGAAAAGAAAAGATAAGTAGGGATAACAATTTGGCGAATTTGGCACCATAAAAACATTTGAATCATTTTGTTAAAGGTTTTTGTTAATACTGATAAAAGCAGGCGTTTAATTTCAATTTTAATAATACGATAAAAACATATTTTTAATGATAATTTCGTAAATACTGATAAAATAGATATTTGATAGACAATTTGTTTATACTGATGAAAGTAAAGATTTGTGTAAATAATTCGCATTCAAAAACAGTTGTTTTTCCCTGTTACGTAGGGATGGCGGTTATTGGAAAAACAACCGATTTTCGGATACACAGGTTTATTTCACCTCTGGTTTAACCTGGCGATTATAACAGCCCAAAATAAACTTTTTTTGAATTAACCGTTTTTCGGTTTTGTTATAGAAAAAACAACGTTCTCTTGTACAATTTAAAGGAAATAAACCCATTGGGCAATATATTGTTACAAACATGGAAAGTCGCTTCCCAGCAATGTGAGTCTTATGGATGGGAAGAGAGTTTTACAGGGGTAAATATGAGATGACCGACAGCAGCCGCGTCTGGACCCCCTGAACTTGGCGACAAACTGGGCGAGCATCTTGGCGACAAATTTGGCGACGAAATATAGAATCTCAAAGGTGCTGGAATTTTTTCGATATCTCTATTAGGAGAGGAGATACGCTTGAATGTACTAGATGATTCCATGTGACGTCACGACATGCCGCGAGAGACTATATAAGGAGAGCGCTTCGATGACGGAGGGAATGTTGATCGACTTTGCACGTTATTGATCGACTGGGATCGCCTTAAAGCGAGAATGTCTGCGGATTTCTATCCACTGTGCGAGCTAGTAAGCTGTTAGACGCCGAGCGGTAGTAGTGTTTTATCCACTGGAACGACTTTAGAATTTCGTCGGCAGTACGAGCTAGTAAGCTGGTGAGCTGAGCGCTATTGAAAGTGCTGTTATTGTCGTTATTAGTTATTTGCTGATTGTTTGTGTTGCTAAATATCAAAGTGCTGAACTGTTATTACCTGTGAATTGCTGTCTGTTTACATTGCTAATCTGCGCAAGAACTATTGTTTCCTGTACCTGTGCTACGTGTTTTCTTCCATATTTGTGAATAAACCTTCATTCTCCATTATCCTGCGTGTTGGACTGTTTACACCATACAACCGCAGAAAGACTTCTGTAACAATATATAGTCCAATGTATTCATAATAACTCTTTCAGTAATGGGGCGATAATCTGAAAACGACTCATGGGACAGTAGAAAGTTCTGTAATATATTTGCACTCCTGTTTTTAAGGATCTTAAAAGCTTTTGATACAGACTTTAGTAACATTATGTTTAGGGTTATAATTTCTTAACGCACTTTCGATGATGTTCACTATACGGATACCGAAGCTTCCTTTAATATATTTGCCTCCCAAAATTTCCTTAGTGGCCATATCGAAAGCATTAAAATATCCGATGTTTCTGACACCAATTAAATAACTAAACCAGAAATCATTCTCGATGCATTTTTAATAGTGGGATGGACTGCAGGAGTGTAGTGGAGCCGGAACACCGTTCCAACACTGTTTTTTCCACGAGAAATATATAATGAAAAATTGTGAAAACGTCCTAAAAACAGCGCGATTTGTGTCATCCAGGTGAGAGCATTCCGGCACTGTTTATTTTGCGACTACACCACTGAGAAGCTGAGACTTAAGCAATTAATGGAAATGACAGTCGTACTCAAATAACCCGTGGTTGGTTACATGACTCGGAAGATTATAGGGCAATTAACTCAAATATACTCCACCATGTGGGAGTTGTGTACTGTTAGTAAAGACAATCAAAAGTCTTACATTTCAACGATTACGAAGAAAACAGAACCGTGCGCATGTCCGATGCACTACTTAACTACGGATGATTGCTTCACACAGTGTTGCTAATATATTATTTAAGCATATTAAATAGATTTATTTTAATTGTAGAAATATTAATACAGATATTTTCTAAAAAACACCGCTCACTTAATAGTAGTGGCCTGATTTCTTTAATTTACCTCTTTTCCAAAGCTAATTTGGCTGGGTTTTTACCCAATTATTGGATTTATTTTTTTAAAAAGACGGTTATAACCCGATAAACAAATAACCGAAAAAAACCGGTTAATCGAAACAAGAAAAAACGGTTTTAGGTTTTTCCCATCTCTAAACTAGAGTAAGTAATATATTTTAACACTATTGAAAATGATTTCTCTATTATTCCATAAAATTTGGCAAGCTAGAAATCATAATGTCAGTGGCGTAGCTATAGGGGGAGGCGGGAAAATCAGATGTTCAGAGAAAAAAGAGGCTCTAGCTCAGTCATCATGTATATGAAAAAATTATTGTAATTAATTTGTATTTTTCGCCTTTTATCGGTAATTTGCTGATATGTAAAAGAAAACCTAATGATGGACGCGCGATTTCTCTAACTATCTACAGAGTTCGAGGGCGTCATTAAAATGTTTTTCCCCTTGAATTTAGTAGGGGAGACCGGGGCAAGTTTACACAAGGCTTATATTTCACATACCATTGGTCGGGGGGCACTCTATGTCGCTTCAGAAGAAGTGTCTTGGCTTCCATTAATACTCACGCAAGTTTGGAGTCAGTCTTGAAAGTGGGTCGTGAAGTGGACAACTTTTTCTGACCTTTTACCATTTTAGTAAATTTTTACCCTTACTTATTGGCTTTAATAGATAGCTCGGACTATTTGAATATTATAACTTATAATGTATTGTCCTCTTAGGCTGTTCTTTTATGCTTATTTTAAGCTATATAGTTTATTATTTTTGTTATGAATAAAGCTTATATGCAGAGTTATAACAAAAAAATGCCGATGGGGCAAGTTTACATACAGTGCATGGGGCAGGTTCACACAGTGTGTAAAATTGTCCCATCGCCATTTTTTGTTATAACTGGCACAAGTGGCACTTGCATTACAAAGTCATTCCCAACGCCTGAAGATGTGAGGCTATTTCAAAACACAGGGCCAAGGAAAAGAAGTAATAGGGATAGGAGAAAAAGGCAAACATCAAATCTTACAGATACACCTGTAAAAAATGCTTTACAAATATAGAAGGAGAAATCGATAAAGAGGAAATTATCATCAGCCCATCATACCATGTCTCAGTTAGTGAGCTCCACTAGAACACGTTATAAAATGAAGAAAAAAACAGAGTGGATAAAAAATTTAAAAATAAGAAAAACTTTGTTCTGAAAAAAAATATGGGAAATTCTGAGCGTAAAAAGAAAAAAACAAGAAAACTTGCCAGTGCATTTACTGTTTAAATCCATACGAAGAGTCAAGATCTGGCTAACAGTGGGTACAATGCACCGAATGTAAGAGGTGGGCTCTCGGAGACTATATTACCAATGGTAATTCAAAATATTTTGTTTGTATAAATTGTGAGAGTGATTTTGAAAACAATTAGGATTCACCGCAATTGTTTATAATCTATTATGTACTTTTTGAAATAAACTAGGTTTCTTTATATTTAATTTGTTGTATTTTATTGTATTTTAATCAGTGTAAGCCTTCTATTTAAGCATTTTTGGTGGTGTGTAAACGTGCCCCATTCAGTGTGTGAACTTGCCCCGGTCATGGGGCAAGTTTACACAGGTGACATCATGGTAAAGAAAATGGTATAATTACAAAAATATAATAATTTAAAGTATTTAAAAATATACACTCCATGCCTTAAAGTCTAACTAATTAATTGGTAATGAAAATGAAAGAAATACATTAAAGCCTTAAAACAGAAAAATAAAAGTTAAATAAGTATGAAAACTTTTCGGTCTCCCCTACTTTTATTTCGAAGTTTATGTACATTATGTATCTTGGCGGCAAAAGCTGCAGCGAGGCCACTGCATAGTGTTGCATATAACTAACTATTTATGTTGCCACTGCATAGTGTTGCATATAACTAACTGTTTATGTTGCCACTGCATAGCGTTGCATACAACTAACTATTGATGTTGCAAAAATATACGTCTTATTTGCAAGCGTTATATAAGTAATGATTTAAAATATCAGAATTTATAAAGGAAAAGTAAAAACATTACCCACTAAAAGTGGAGGGTTAATAACATTCTTTATAAATAATTATGAGATCCTTTGAGCAGCACGTATGGCAGGTGCATAAACTTTTTCAGTTGTGTGCTAGTGTATTGTCCCCAGTTATAACACGAATGTTGCCATCGTACATTGTTGATACTAATGTTTATATTGCTTTTCTAGATTATTGTTGTTTATAACTACTGTATTTTCTTCATTGTTAGTTCATTCATTGTTGTTATTATTTTATGTTTTGTGTGTCTTTTCGTTTCCTCTATTTATTGTTATGTATCTTTCTTAATGTATTCTTTTCTATGCTTTTTGTTTAGTATCGAAACCAAATTTATTACTTCATATTGTATCTCAGTAATGTGTGATTGTAATTTTCCGTCGAATCTTGTCTTATTACCGAGGTCACGCGATCGAAACAAATGCAGCCCTCTTAGCAATTGAACCGAGGTTGCATTGAGTGTAGAGCATGTTATGAATGCAAAAAAAAAAAATTGTTAGGCATATTGCCTATTCGTAAAGATATGAATGCTAGAATTCTTTGAAAGGAAGTAATTGTTCACGACTAAACAGAAATGAAATCGAGTAAGCAATATTTCCACAAAAAAGTACAGATACAACGTCTCAATGTTGCTTTTGGCTTCAGCGATATTTATAACTACACCTTCTCCTAGGTTTACGACAACACAACATAAAATTCAAATTTCAAAATAAAATAAAATTTTTATTTTAGTTTACAATGGTAAATAGAGTGCATATTATGTATTATTTTGAATTATGTAAAATAATTATACGTACACAGAATTGAATTTTTGCGTTTTATGCGCTATTTCCTGTTGGCTTCTTGTGAATTTGACTGCTTAAGTTAGACATTAATAAGGCTATTTTTGAATACTAAACAAACATTTATTAAAGGATTAAAAATAATCCGTAACTTATCGTGACTGCGTATGTCGTAACTTCCTTCTGCCGTACTAATTTTTAAATCAAATGCAAAGTAAGATAACATCTGGCTGTTGCCATTCCTTTGAAAACATACCCTCGTATAACAATAAGTTGTAATAATACGTACACAGAATTGAATTTTTGCGTTTTATGCGCTATTTTCTGTTGTCTTCTTGTGTATTTGACTGCTTAAGTTAGACATTAATAAGGCTATTTTTAAATACTAAACAAACATTTATTAAAGGATTTAAAACAAGCCGTAACTTATCGCAATTGCATACATCTTAACTTCCTTCCGCCGTAGTAATTTTTAAATCAAATGCAAAGTAAGATAACATCTGGCTGTTGCCATTCCTATGAAAACCTACTCTCTTATAACAATAAGTAAATTAAAGTCATGCTTTTGTCAGATATTAATAATAAATATGCTTACATTTAATAACCCTTTAGAAGAAAAATATTATTGAAAAATATAAATCCGACCAGTTCGTCTTAAGATCTGTCTGTCGGAACGAAATTCGGTCGCAAGCCGAGGAGGCACTGCATTTTTCTATTTCATTAAAGTAGAGTAACGTAGTGCAAATCATGTTCTGTGAGCCGCTACAAGCATAGCTTAGACCAATTTTGAAGGAAATATTTCTAGTAGGATCCCGCATTTTTTGGTACAAGTGCGCACGGTTGGATGGACAAACAGACTGCTTTAAAACATATATATATATATATATATATATATATATATGTAATAATCTCACTTAATTTTCTTTTAGATTCTAATGTTATATATTTTAAAGTCTTAATGTACTCCGAAATCACTTTTCTTAAACTCCAGTTTCGTTTCATTTCCCGCGCTGGAGGTATATTAAATCTCTCGTTTTGGAATATTTATTACTAAAAGAATATTTTAATCGTTTCCACGCGCACACAAACCGCGAAATCAGCGACTTATCGCCGGCATGCATTTTCCCTAAAACACTTACGTAATATACTAAAAATAGCTATTATTCCCTTCACTTTGATCACGTGTCCATATGTTAAATCCCTACCTGAGAAAATATAGGGATTTTCTGTTCTCTTTTGGCATGGAAACTTGAACCAAGATGTACGTACATTCCGTCACTCTCCCATAATAAAATGAAATTTAGAATAACTCGGCCTGTTTTGTTATATAACGACTACAACAACGAATACATTATATAGATATTTGTAAAGACAATACATAAAATTCCATCCATCTAGCTTATTACTTTTCGTGCTCATAGATCATGAGTTATCGTGCTCATAGATCAATATAACTCCAAATGTATTTTTTTGTGTTTCATAGACGTCTAAAACGTGGAGATTTATCGAAATCTCTATGTCGATTTTATTAAACTATAATATTACTTA
Organism: Araneus ventricosus; assembly: GCA_013235015.1. Taxonomy (NCBI): domain Eukaryota; kingdom Metazoa; phylum Arthropoda; class Arachnida; order Araneae; family Araneidae; genus Araneus; species Araneus ventricosus. The sequence continues at coordinate 63,357 of BGPR01004911.1, forward strand.
GGATTTTTATAAACGAGATATTAAAGTCTATAAAGCATTATTTACTTTACTTAATACCTATTAGACCAGGCAGCACAACATTTTGCGCGATATTGTACAATATTGTTCGATATTATATATATGGTATTGTACAATATAATACATTATTGCGAATATTGTTCAATATAGTACAATGTTATACAGTATCTTAGTGCTACTGTTGAATTATTCTGGTTTTTAATAAAATATTGAGCTGCCAAAAGGTTTTGCAAAATTTGAAGCATTTTCTCGCAGAAATTTCATTGAAGCCGAATTTGAAAGTGCGCACTTCGCTTAGAAATCTCAAATCCACCATTCGAGAAAATCGCTAATTCAATAAAAATTAATTAATTTGCGAACTATCAAAGTGAATGGAATACAGACTGTCGCCAGTTGTCGATAAAGTTTCTAACCGCCTCTTAAAAAATTAGTAAATTATTTCTTGCGCAGGCTTGTTTTAAATGAACCATTCCGGATACAGTATGATTACGATCTTCTTAAAATAAATACAGAAGTAATTTTGTTTTAGAAGCATTCATTCATCTAAAATCTTACCTTTCCGACTATAATCCTCGAGGTGCTTTTCTATGGTTTCCCATTCATCATTCATTCAGGAAGGGAATCGTTAATTAAAATTAAATCCAAGAGTTCTAATTTTCTTGAAATGATCAGACCCCATCTCAATTAACAGAATGCTTAATTAATAGCTATAGCC
>BGPR01004911.1:78052-88243 GCA_013235015.1 Araneus ventricosus
AAAAAAAAATTGAAAATCGGAATTGTAGTTCAGCGACTGTAGTGACGCATAAGTTCGGAGAAAATATGAATGAATTGTTGACGGAATCCTCTATATGATATCGGTAACTGCATATGCTAAAAACATAACTAATATCATATTTTAGAGATAAAGGGTAACAACAGAAGTTACAAAAAAAATTGAAAATCGCAATTGTAGTTCAGCGACTGCAGAGTCGCAAAAGTTGGGAGAAAATATGAATGAATTGGTGACGGAATCCTCTATATGATCTCGGTAACTGCATGTGCTAAAAACATAACTAAAGTCTTATTTTAGAGATAAAGGCTAACAACAGAAGTTATAAAAAAATGAAAATCGGAAAAGAGTCACGCGAGTAAAGTAGTCCTACGTCTTTACCCAGATAACACGTAAGTTTGCAGCAAGTTTGATTTTGATTTGATACTCCCTTGTTATGGCAAAATTTGACGCGTCAAACTTGAAACGAACTTGTAGCAAGTTCGCTGTGACAACTAGCGCCACCCTCGCTTGCAACGCATTTGCTACAAGTTCGAGGTGACAAAATAGCGCCACCTCCCTTGCAAATCAAATTTGCTGCAAGTTTCAAAACAAGCTTCCTGCAAAGACAGTACAAAGAGATAATTATCTTTGTCTCTGTTTAAAAAAAACATCCGATTTTTAATAGCATCTCCTAGACCGTCCTTCTTTTTATTAATTCAATAAATCAATGATAATTTGTAAAAAAACTAACTTTTTTATAAAAAAAATTTTGAAACATTTTCCATCTTTTTACTAAATATATCACTCGCACTTTCAAGAAAACTATATCGCCTTTTTCTTAATGTTGAAATTTTAGCGTTTATAAACAAAATTAAACCGAAAAAACAGTCAATGTTTGTTGAAAAATAAACTTATACATTTTGTCCCATTTTAAAGTAATTACTTTTGAACTCTAATTTCATAATTTATTCTACTAACAAAACGTAGTTATTAGCGAAAATCGCTCTCTCTCTGACTTCAAATCATACTCGCAACTCAAAAAATTAATGAAATCAAGAGAATAGTTTAAAATAAATCGTATACGAATCGAATGGAACGATGTATTAGCGAAATCTATCTTCTCCTCTCAGAGTTTAACTGGCCCAGTGATTACCGCGTCAGCTTCCGAACCGGTAGGTCACGAGTTCTATCCTGGGTTGTGTTCGTACTCTGTTTTTGCTATAGTTTGCAATGCAAGCTTGCGGCAAGCTTTCTGCAAATTTGCCCTATGGTGACTTCGAGGCTTGCGTTAACTTGCTGCAAGCTTGTTTCACCCTTGCACACTCGTCGTGACAAATTTGCAGAAAGCTTGCAGACTTGCAGTGCAAGTCTGCTGCAAATTTGCTGCAAACTAAAATTGCTATCTGGGTAACATCAGCGGCTGTTTTAAAAAAGACAATCTCCCGTCATTTTGTTATTCTTTCCCTCTCCCTACTAGTAATTATTCTTGTCCTTTGTTCTATTTCTAATGCATTTTGGAATTTTAACTAAGCATAATCAAAGAAGCTTTTGAGCTATTTTAGTGCATGTACCAACTGAGCTGTTTATATTAATTAATGGCAGACTTTTATTATTGTACTACTGGGATGTATATTTTCTTGTTTTGGTTTTATTCATTAATTTTTTCTGGTTTTTCGCCTTTATTTTATATTTAATTCTCTCCAAAGGATAACATCCTACATTTTTGGAATCACTGGTTTATAGTGTTAGCAAAAAAAAGTATAATTGGCATTATTATAGTAATATTTAGTGCACAAATGACGAACGCATATATTAAAAATTGTTAATATCGAATTCATTAGCTGTTTGTTATGAGATTAATGTGCATTAGTGACTTAACCCTTAAAGATCTATTGTTTCCTCTATACAACGCACCCAATTTAGTCTTCTAAAATCTTGAGAATAAGACCGAAGCTCTAATGCCTGTTCTTGCCAATAGGATACATACTGAAATTTTTATTAAATCAATTTACAACATATAGATGGCAGCCTGAGTGCTGATAAAAAAATAAGTTGATGTTTTCCACTTGAGGCTATATGTTTTTATATTCGTTTGTACTCTTGAGAATACCATATTTTATTCTACAATGTCGAAAGAAAGTCCTTATCCGTATTATTATGTATTAAAATTCACCTGTGTTTGACATTATAGAATTTTATCAAAGAAATCTTCTTCTGAAATAAAGTTACCAGTTGCTAACGAACTGTTTTTTAGCCATAAACCATACTTAAAACAAAATAGAATTTTTGAAAGCATTTTTCCCATGATTAATTCAAGAAATGAGAGTCAAAAACATTTTAAATTTAATTTTTGAAAAATAGGGCTTTTAATGGCTAATTTGATTACCGTTGTGTTACTTTTCGGTCCATATACGGCTGAAAATTAAAATAATTTAAAAGTTTTTGTAAGTATTCAATATAGCTAGGTTGTTGTTAGTAACACCAAAATCATCAGTAAGCTTTACGCAAAAACTGTAATATCGTATATAAAGACATTAAAGGCAACAAACACCCTTAATCTGTTTCTGTGCCAGAATCCACTGAATACATTATTAATATTTTTCAATTCCTACTATTAGTTCACACTCTCTCTCTATATATCTTGTTTAAATTTTCAATCGTTAATAAAATACTTTTTATTCATCCACTCAAGTTCAAATACAATGTTTTAAACTTGTAGTGGATGACACTTGATGTTAATACAGTTTTTTCAAATATTAATTAATTAATTAAATTGCTAGACTATTAATCAAGATGCTAGACTTGGCGACAAACTTGGCTACTTGGCGATTAATTTGATGACCTTGGCGACAAATTTGGAGACTTGGCGGCAAAAGTGGCGATTTTGGCGGCAAAGGGAATTTCTAAGGTTCAATCGTTAATAAAATACTTTTTATTCATCCACTCAAGTTCAAATACATTTTTTTAAACTTGTAGTGGATGACACTTGATGTTAATACAGTTTTTTCAAATATTAATTCATTAATTAAATTTAATTAATTAATTTTAGTTTTATATGGGAGAAAAAAATTTCTAAAATAAAATTTTTCTTTGTTGACCTAAGTAGGAATTAACTTAAAATTTTTTTTTCATATTAATTGTTTCTACTGTAGCAGTAATGCCATGCATTACTGACGACTGTTTTTTGGCCAAACCTAGCTCATTCACATTGTGGTCAGAAAATACGTTTCTGCACAATGACTACAATACTCTTAAAATTAACATTCTTCTGAGTTCTGATAAAAAATGAAAATAAATTGATGGTTTTCCAGTTGAGGCTGGATCTTTTTAGCTTTGTTTGTACACTTGAGAATGTAATGTTAATCTATGAATCAATATAATAATGAAAATGAATGTACAGTCGGACCTCTATTTAACGAACCTCTATTTTGCGAACTTTTTCTTGGAACCAAGGACATTTTGCAAATTTCTTCGTAAAATAACCTCCAAATAGCGAAATGCATTCTCTATATAACGAACTTTTTCTTGTGATCCAATATTTTCAAACTTATTCTTTCTTTTAATGCATTTTATGGTGATCAATGACCCTGAAGCTGTAAAATGTCAAAGCGAAAGTGCTTGAGCATCAGAGAGAAAAATTTAATACTTCATGAGGTGGATAAAGGCGTGAAAAAAAAAGGATATTGCTTTAAAATTTGGTATTCCTCTAAAACAGCTTATCAACCATAATAAAAAAATCGTTATAAGATACAAAATTATTATTCGTCGAATTCTTGTTCAAAATGTTTAAAAGCATGCGTCTATGAAGATGTGGATAAGGCAGTTTTGAAGTGGACAGTGTGAAAAATAAAGACAATACAGCAATGAATTGCGATGAAGACGAAGATGATGTAGATGGAAATGATCATGGTGCAGAAATCAACAAACCTTCGTATGATAAAATGCTAAAATTCATTAATTTTAATATAAAACTATTTTTTTAAATTGAAAATACAGTGTATTCCGGGACAATGTTTTATTTTATTCTTGTTTTCCTTGCAACTTTCTTTTTGATGAGTAAAATATATAAAACAAATAGATATTAATCTACAAAATAAAGGTGTGATTAATTACTTTTCTAATAATATTTAGTGTTTATGAATTTAAAATCTTTTTTTGTGTGGTTTAAAGTATTTTAAAAGGTGAATCTCTATTTAACGAATTTTCCATATAACGAACTTTTTTTCGGGATTTAGCGACTTTGTTAAATAGAGGTCCGACTGTAAATCAATAAAGAAATTATTTTGAACCGAATTTACCATTTATATTTATTGTGCCTGTCTGTTTCAGTGATGTTCACGAATAGGTGCATGGAAGATCTAGGTTGCTTCTATACGGGCGGTCCCTTCTTCAGTCCTCTAGTGCGTCCTGTCAGCCTACCACCTGTTAATAGTCCGAAGCCAAAGTTCATGCTCTACACGAAAAACAATCCGAGCAAGCCATACCTCCTGGAATCGACACCACGTTCGCTGCAAAATTCGCAATTCGACAGCAGCGCGAAGACCATGTTTTTCATTCATGGGTTCAAGTTCAAACTTAATCCACAGGACACCCAATTTGTAAGTTCCAGTTTGATTAAAAACTCAATATTTACGTATCTGACAGTAAATGAGATTCGCAAAACAATCATAAGCTATGTTTTGTATAACTGAGGTTTCATCACAATGAAAAACGCTTCCTTTTTAACGTAGGACTACGTTCCTTCCATTGGAGTCACAGGAAGGAATCTGATTCACACGCCAAAAAGTCACAAAAAGCGTTGAATGGGAGATCCCCAATATCTCAGTAACTACATATGTTAAAAACATAACTAATGCTCTATTTTAGAGATAAAGCGTAACAAGAGAAGTTACAAAAAAAAATTAGAAAATCGGAATTGTAGTTCAGCGGCTACTGAGTCGTAAAGTTGGGCAAAAGCACGCATGAATTGGTGACGCGATCCTCTATATCTCGGTAACCACATATGTTAAAAACATAGCTAATGTCTTATTTTAGAGGTAAAGGATAATAACAGAAGTTACAAAAAAAATTAAAATCGGAATTGCAGTACAGCGATTACCCAGTTGCAAATTTGTGCAAAATACGCATGAATTGGTGACGCAATCCTCTATATCTCGGTAACTACTTATGTTAAAAACATAACTAATGTCTTATTTTAGAGATAAAGGATAACAACAGAAGTTACCAAAAAAAAAATTCAAAATCGGAAAAGAATCACGTGAGTAAAGTAGCCCTACGCCTTTAACATCAGCGGCTGTTCGAAAAATACAGCCTCCCGTCATTTATTTTAGGGAGGGAATTCAAGTTTAACAGTGGTTCTCAACCTATGGTACATGTACCACTAATGGTGCATGTTATTATTTTCGATGGTAAAATATGTGCACAAACGATTTAAATGAATAAAAATGTTGCCTGTTTTAATATTTTATTTTAATCTTTATTACTGATGAACCCTAGATATCAGATTTACTGTTCAATATTTTGGCAAACTGATCGAACTTTATTCTAGTTTAGAAGGATACAATAAAACTGCCTTTTTTGTACGTGATAAATTTAATTGTAACTGTGAAAGAATTGGAATGCATAATTAAGAACTTAAAAAGAAAGTTGCTTCACTACCAATATTAGAAGAGTTTCGCCAGGAAAATATTCTGTCAGTTACTAAGAAACTAATTGAAAATTTAGAAAAAAATGAGGGGATGCTGTCTTTTTCTAACAGCCGCTAATGTTAAAGGCGTATGGCTACTTTACTCGCGTGAATCTTTTGATTCTCGATTTCTTTTTATTACTAGTGATTCTTTTTTCTATCTCGAAGCTTCTCGGATTCTAAAATTTTTTTGTAACTTCTGTTGTTACCTTTTATCTTTAAAATAAGTCATTAGTAATATTTTTAATATATGTAGCTACCGAGGTATAGAGGTTCGCTTCACTAATTCATGCGTATTTTCGATCAGCATTGCGACTCAGTATTCACTGAACTACAATTCCGATCTTCAAATTTTTTTGTAACTTCTGTTGTTACCCTTTATCCCTAAAATAAGACATTAGTTATGTTTTTGATATATGTTGTTACCGAGATATAGAGGATCACGTCACTAATTCATGCATATTTTTGCCCAACTTTGGTACTCAGTAATCACTGAATTACAATTCCGATTTTCAATTTTCTTCTTGTAACTTCTGTTGTTACTCTTTATCTCTAACATAAGACATTAGTTATGTTTTTAACATATGTAGCTACCGAGATATAGAGGATCTCCCGTACAACGTTTTTGGTGGCGTTTTGGCGTGTGAATCAAATTCCTTCCTGAGACCCAAAGGGAGGAACGTAGTCCTACGTTAAAACACTGCATAGGACTGGTTAAAAAGTTTCGTTCCTACTTTCTTGAAAATTTAGAGAAGAAAAGTTGGAGACGAGAAACGTTTCCTATTTCGGATATGCTGCTAGATAATGTCCCAGCTTCGAGAAAGACACAAGGTTTTAGATATATTTTATTATGATAAACACATTTAATTTCCGAATATACAGTAAAGCACCGTTTATACGTCTTTCAAGGGACTGACGTAAAACGACGTATAAATGAAAAGACGTATTATCGAAATTTTAATAAACAACTTTGATTATCACAAATTGAATGCTACTCATGCAAATTCATCTAAAAGTATTATGACAAAATCGACTTGTGGGTGTACGTGAATGCAGTCCAATAAGCAGGATTACAAAAAGTAAAGATCTTTATTTTAGAAATATTCTAGGCAAAGAAACGTAGCACAAGTATTAAAACAGGACCTGTAAGAATTCACAACAGAGATTACCATTAAATCTCAACTCAGCTCTCAAATGTCTCTTATCAGCTCAACAGCTTGCTTGCTGATCAAAATCCAACTAACTCTTCTTTTAGACAACGTATTCAGGGAGTACCCGCCCCCCGCAGGGGGGCTACCTCCTGTCCTGACTAGATGGGAGTGCCTTGCGGTCAGTACATTGCCGTGATGCTTGTTGATGGTAAGAGTTTGATGTTAAACTCAGGATGTCGAGAGATCGACTGCTTGAGGCTGGTGGTCGCGACAGACTGAGAAGTTCAGGGGAGGAGCCAGTATATAAAGCTAGCCAGTGAGCCAATCAGAGAGGAGTAGAGATGTAGAGGGAGAGGGGGTGTACTGCAATGGGCGGGACTAGTTTTTGAAGATTTTCAGCAGAAGAGTGACTATTTCTAAGTCAGTTTTTGCTATCTTGATTTTTTCACTGATTTCGATTAGGTTGGGGAATTTGTTAAAAGCCTCGTTTATGATTTTGAGGGCATTCATGTTCCTATCAAATTCTTCAAGAGTGTTAGTTTCAATCTGCGGGGAGGGTTTACTGAGGTTAGTTGTGGGAGAATTATTTGTTTTCGGGAGGTTAGATTTTACTTTCTGTGCGTAGGTGGGGGGAGAATTATTTCTAATTACTGGGTATTTGGGGCATCCTTTCCAAGATCGAGGTGGCCGTTTTCTTTGCAATTGATACAAACTGGGTTTTCTATTTTGGTTTTTATACTACACATACGAGTTTCGTGGGACCCGTTGCATTTAATGCAGCGGGGTTTACATTTGCAGTTCCTAGCACTGTGAAAAAAGTCAGAGCATTTGTAACACATGGTAGCGCGCGGCTTTTTCCTATAGTGCTCTATTTTTACGTTGAAGTTATTGATTTTTTCTAGTTGAAAGATATTGTTTGAATTGGGAGTTTTAGCTAGCTCAACTAAAAAGATGGGAAGAAAGGTTTTCAGTCGGTAGTTACGGAGCTGGTTGATTCTGATTACATGGTATTTATTTTCTACTAGGTCATTAACTATGCTATCTTTGCTGTGGTCAGGTGGGAGATTTTTGATAACGATTTTTATCGGTCTATTTTCTGGGGACTCGGAGAGAACATATTCTTTCTCAGTTTTATCTAAAGTCTCAATGATTTTATCCCTATCTTCAAGAGAATGGGGAGATATCCTTATATAACCGCGGTTATATTTGCAAGTCGTTTCGGGGAAGTTTCTGACAATTTCCTGGATAGTTAAGTTGTAGTCATTAGACAGTTTCAGATTTATGTCTGGTATGGAGATTTTGATTTCAGGATCGGTTGAGATATTATTTTCGGTAGTATCCATTAAGTTTTGGAACCTGTTAGAGGTGTCTATGGGAGGGTTGCTTTTTTCTAATTGGGGTCTAGCTGCCTTTTTAGGAGAGACCTTTTGGAAAGCATTGGAGTTAGTAAGAATACAGGGAGGAGTAGGAGATTTAGGCAGAGGATAGTTAGCATACTGACCGGCTTCCTCCATCTCAGTATTCGTGGTTTGCTCATAATGCGTGCTGCTTCTAGGATCAGGACGGGATTCAAGTTCCATCAGGGCTTTTTCAGCTTGAGCGAGCTCAGCCAGGGCTTGTTCATACCGTTTCTCTTCGTTTTCAATAACGCCTCTAGGGACACATTGTCGGGGCATTGCGTAAGACTTCTTGAGTGATCGGGAAGTATCCCGGACTTTGGATTGGAGTTTATGGATCTTGCCTTTAAGGTCGTAGATTTGCCGGCTGATGTTTTGCTCAGGGCGGTGAATGGTGGTGTGCTTTTCAATCCATGATTGAGTAAAGTCTGTCTGTGACTCATCCGTCACAATTCCTGAGTTGCGACGTGAAGAGCCAGACTCTGCGCTAAGCGTTCGCTGTGAAACTAACTCTTCTTGGCTTGAGAGCTTGTTTTTATACTTTTTCAACAGGAAGTGACTTCATTACGTAGGAAGTGACGTAATCTCCAGAAAGTTCACGAAGCCGGTAGAAATAGGTTGAAAGTTCGAGGTCCTTCTAGAAAATTTCTTTTGCCCCCAGCTTCGTCGCCAAGCTCGCCAAATTTATCGCCAAGTCACCGTTTGTCGCCAAGATTAACATATCAGGGGAAACTACTTTATAGCTTTGTAACACTATTAATTATAAAGTTTTTTTAAGATAGCATTACTAGTATAGAAATCATTAATTAAATCCTAAAATTAAACATTTATCATAAAAGTGAGAAAAATCACGCCATTATTGAATATCTTGAGTGCTATTTATACATCTTATACGGTATGGTTTTAAACGGATAGGTGTTTATTTTAAAAAAACCTTCAATCATTGTGTGATGTGCTGATTGTCTGTGAGTATCAAGTTCGGCATTATGAATTGAATTAAGCTCTTTGACTGTTTTTTCACTATTCTTTTGACAAAAGGAGAAAGCTCGAAGTTCTTCAATGGCATCCATCGCGTCTTTAAAGGAATATGGAATAACGTCTTCATAGTCGTCTAAATTAGCACCAGGCAATTTGTGTTCTATTAATTCATCAATTGAGAGTAATTTCGAAGTCATTATATATTTATCATGTTCACATTCAAAAAATGAGGAGATTTTCACATTTTTGAACGGAGGAAAACGACGTATAACCTAAGCTTTGCGTCGTATAAACGAAGTACTTTATCATTACAATGAATACGAACGACGTATAAATGTAAAAGACGAATAATTGAGAAACGTATAAACGGTGCTTTACTGTAATTTAATCTTATAAATTTAAAATGCTTTATTGTTTTTGAACATAAGGACACTGTTTCGGACGCAATGATTTTTAATCGGAAAATGCTTTATGGTGGTACATATATTTTTCATTCTTATTTATATGTGGTACAATATTTAAAAAAGTTGAGAACCCCCATTACAATGAATATGAATGAGTCGCGACTGTGATGAAACGACGTATAAATGTAAAAGGCGTATAAGTGAGAAACGTATAAACGGTGCTTCACTGTAATTTAATATTATAAATTAAAAATGTTTTATTGCTTTTGAACATACACTATTTCGGACGCAATGATTTTTAATCGGAAAATGCTTTTATGGCGATACATATATTTATCATTCTTATTTATATGTGGTACAATATTTAAAAGAGTTGAGAACCCCCATTACAATGAATACGAATGAATCGGGACTGTGATGAAACGACGTATAAATGTAAAAGACGTATAAGTGAGAAACGTATAAACAGTGTTTTACTGTAATTTAATATTATAAATTTAAATTGTTTTATTGCTTTTGAATATACACTATTTCGGACGCAATGATTTTTAATCGGAAAATACTTTTATGGCGGTACA
>BGPR01004912.1:27943-52157 GCA_013235015.1 Araneus ventricosus
TCTACCCCAACTCCCCCTACTGAGTACTGTAATTGTCAAAAATTCAACTCCGAAATTTCACATTTAATGCATATGAAAAATACATTTTTGGGAATTGTCCGTCTGTCTATCGGTTTATGAAAACCATAAATCAAAAGCAAAACGAGCTAGGCAAATGAAATTTGGCATATGGTCATTATGAAAAAATTGCAGATGCATATCAAATTTAGAAAGAAATCTATCAGAGGAAAGTCGTTTTGTCTGTTTGTCCGTCTGTATGAGAACACAACACACAATATGATAACTAAAAAAATGACCGGAGAATGTCGTTTTCAAATAGCCGCTGATGTTAAAGGCGTAGGACGACTTTATTCGCGTGACTTTTGTATCTCGAAGCTTCTAGGATTGTCTTTGTTACTCGAGATGCTCTTTTGTTTCTCGAAGTTACTCGTGATTCTCTTTTGTTCCTTTAAGCCATTATTGTATTAAATTAGTCGAAGCAAAAATTTTCAACTCAATCACGAAATCTCGCTTGCGAAAACGTGACACGCGAGAGCGTCAGCCAATTGTGCACGTGCACCTAATGCGTGAGACGTCACCAATTCGTGCGTATTTTTGCTCAACTTTGCGACTCACTAATCGCTGAACTACGATTCCGATTTTCTTTTCAATTTTTCTTCTGAACTTCTGTTGTTACCCTTTATCTCTATAATAAGACATTAGTTATGTTTTTAACACATGTAGTAACCGAGATATAGAGGATCTCCCATACAACATTTTTTGTGGCATCTTGGCGTGTGAATCAAATTCCTTCCCGAGACCCCAATGGGAGGAACGTAACCCGAAAATGAGCTAAATGAATGGAATTTGACATTTATTTTGTCAGTGCAATGTGAGATCTGTGTTAAATTTTGGAATTTGCGAACTGTCTATTCGTGTGTTCGCGAACCAGTAGCGGCGATTTAGTGGCAAAAGTTTTTTTTTTGGGGGGGGGGGGAAAAAAATTAGAGACACCTAAAAATACCTCGGAGTTCAGTTGCAAAATTAGCTATCTTTCCCGGGCACTTTCGTTTTTTCATAATTCCTAGTTTTAGACACCTAAAATGACATAAATATTTAATTTTTTCCGCAAAAAGTGGGAATGCGAACCCCCAAACCCCCGTTTTGCCACTACTGATGGGAACGCGTTAGCTCAAAAATCCAGTACTCAAGAAAAACTAATCACACTATGATTGCATCAAATTTTGGACCCAATAGATCAAAGAAAAGGGGCCCAAAATACGTAATTGATTGTCTTCACTACAAGATGAAGCGAAACGCATTATGCGTCATATTGTGTAAGTATACGAGAAAGTTGAGGAAAAAACCATCCTGTTGGTTTTAATGTGCATCGTGTTCAATTTCCGAAGCCAAAGTCAATGAGAAATATTTTTCTCTACTCTCGCGTGCAGAGTATGAAAGTATAGAACAAAGAATATATTTTGCTTTGTATTGCAAAATAACCCAACTTCCCTTTGAGTTATACAATAGCCTATCTTCTTCGCACAAGAAGGTTTTTTTGTATGACCTCGGGGAAGCAGTCTAAAATAGCGGTCGCGATTTTTTTTTTTTTGAAAATTACAATATTTTCTCAATGTATTATTCGCATACGAGAAAATAAAATACCTGAGTATTCTCTCTTCGATTTTCTCTTAAGCGTCTACAATAAGATACGTTTTGCATTTAGCTTCGTCTTGCAGAGTAGAATATCGAGTATTCACTGTTCCTTTGCCATTTTTTTCCCCAAAATTTCGATATATAATTATAAGTTTGGTTTAAAACCTGCATACCAAATTTCACTTATCTTGTCTATTGTCTTTTTGTGTTTCGTTTTCACATACGCACAGATAATAATAACAGCTTTCCAACCCATTGAAAGACTTTGTCCAAAATTAGATACAGATATGCAATTTTAGTATAAAGATCGTACGCTAAAATTTATCTATCTAGTTTGTTGCGGTTTCGAATTATTCATTAGTAAACATGGTAGATGGATTGATAGACAGTCATTGATAGACATTGAAGAATTTGGCCCAAAACTATCAAGTTTGGGGCCAGATACAACTCCACAATTCTAGTTTTAAAACTACATGGCAAATTTCATCTATCTAACTCGTGAAGCTTTCGAGTTATCGTATCCGCATGCATACATACAGATTTCCCGCCGACGGATATAATCCAAAATTTGACAGAAATCTATAATTCTGGTGAAAAGACAGTTTACCAAATTTTATCTGTCAATCCTTTTGTATAATCGTGTTAGCAAGCAGATATAATTCCAAAAATGTTTTTTTTTTTTCGAACTCGGGGAAAATTCTGTCTCTTTTTTTGCATGTTTCACATTTGATGTCTTGTTCGTCTTTGATTGGGAAATTTCGGGCTATGAGAAGCTTTTTTAGACGAAAGTCAAGCTTCTTACAGAAAGATTTCCCAAGTTATTTGAATCCATATCGTATATAGTCTATAGCCCTTGAAAAAGTGGACTAGAATGGATTTCTTGTTTGTTTAATTCTATTCTCTCGGATGTGTAATTCTTGGGTTTTTACTTTCTTTGAAAAAATGTTGACTTTCTTTGTACGCAGCGGCATAGTGCGCGCTACTTAAACAGTGTTTAAATTTTATAGTACACTAGCTGTACGCTAGCTGTACGTGAAGTCCTAATTGCACGGCGTTGCCCGTGCAATTAGGACTTCAAGAACGTGAAAAAAAAACGCCCAAAATGGCATGAAAAAGTCCTTAAAACAAAACAAAAGATACACATTATTGATTTTCCCGCTTATTTTTCTTCGCGTTAATGACATTTCAACTGTAGAAAAACAATACTGAGTAAGGGAAGTGGGGGTAAGAGTACTCATGGATTTTTTCCCCTGTTGGCAACAGTGCAAGCAGAAGCGAGTGTGATCATATCAACACATGTGTTTTCAGTTCTCACAAGAGACCGCCATTATTATTTTCATCCTTGCTGTCTTTTATTTATCAGGTAAGATATGATTTAGTTATGTTAGCATGTAATTTTTCTTTGAAGAAATCTTAATTTTTTTGTAAATAAAGGACCAATGCTTGCTTTCAAAGTAAATATCATTATGAGGTTTGTTCCCTTCCGAACAACGAGGTCACATTAGAATTTAACTTTAGTGAAAGCTACGGTTATCTATGGACAATTTAGAGAAGCAATACATCGGCGGCTAAGAGTACGCACACACCAGATATGCGTACTTTTATCCGCTCTGTAATTTGAAGCAGCCATTTCAACAAAACTTTGCATTTTATTTTATCGTTATTATTATTATTATAAAAAATGAGATTGGGAACAATATTTTATGAATTATGGGCTTAAATTTTATGATTTTTACTATTTTTTAATATTAAAAATTATGATTTCTTAATTTCGGAAATAACAATATTTGAATTAGGCTATTTTTTTAGGCTTTTTTATTACGAAAAATAGTGCGTTTGTAATTTTGTATGTTTCAAAGATTTAATCAAGTTTCTATTCGCATTATAATGTTATAAGTAAAATGTGTATTCATTTAAAAATTCACCTTTAATTTCCAAAATTCAGCGCCGTTGAGGCGGCAGAAAATGTTAACCTATAATTCTGAAATTTTGTAAAGGTGATGTTGTTAATAAATACTAACTTTTAAGCACTACAGCAAACCAATCAACGAAATCTGAGATTTTTTATTAATTTTTGAATTTTAACCATTTATAGTCCAGTTTTCACGACTTTCTGCCCATTGCGGCGACAGAAGATATCAATTCAGAGTTATAAGATTTTACACCCTTTTCAATGATAGGAGTTCGCAAATTTTCTTCACTACCGCAGAAAGATCTAAGAATCTTCGACTCTTTCGGCGCGCCTAGTGCGTACTCTTGGTCTCACGTCCAGCGTACTCTTACCCGCCACGTCGGGTAAGAGTACGCAGGACGTTTTTTTTCCCTTGGCATTTTTTTCCTTGCGTTTCGCAATATATATTTTTTATAGCTAAAATTTTCATTTTTGGTACCCTTCTTTCTAAGTTAATAAACTACGATTCAGTATATTTTCGAGGCTCTAACTTTTCAATTCTCATTTTTATAACGAAAATTCCACTAGGTGCGTACTCTTACCCTCCTTTCTCTTACATTAACCCGAAACAATATTAAAAAAATGCAACGTGAAAATAGTTATTATAAAGCAAATACAATATGCGAGACATAAACACACGAAAATAATCGAAGTCATTCAGTTGAAGGTTATGAAGTCACCTGCGCTGTGCACCGTCAGCCAGTGAAATTGCCAGCAATGTTCCGGAAAAGTGTCGCAGGAGACAGCTCGGTAGATAAAAATATCTTTCAACTGACCAGGAATAAATTAATTTAAAATAAAACGGGAAAAGATATTTTAACCGTTCATGTTTTAAATACGACAGAACCGTTCCAATTATAAGCTCAAAAAAATTGAAAATAATAGTGTTATTAGAACGTTGGATGCAGAAAATTTAAATACACAAATTAAATTTCGATGGCAAAACTAACTATTTTTTAAAAATTTCTCAAAATTCAGTAAATTACGTATGAAGCTCAAAACAAACTGTATTAGAACGAAAATTGTTTGTTCTATCCGATGATGCATTGATTGCTTTTCAACGATCGTTAGAAAAGATACTACAGCCGTAAACGTACCAAAAATGACCCAAAACAACACGAAACAGTAAATAAAAAATTTTGTAGACTGAATTTTAAAATTCCGGCTTCGAAATGCTTTGAGTCCCCTTTACGACTGTGTGCCAAATTTCATGGCTGTGAGTGCGATAGATTCGTCTGGACATCGCGCACAAACATTTCCTTTTGTAAGTATAGATGTTTAATTTTTTAAAATGTGTTTTAATTCCTAATTTAATTTTATTTTATTCTCTTTATACTCTATAAAAAAGGAACTAACTTGACCCCTCAATTGGTAACCAGGTGACATCACCAATCACACACAAACGCAAAAGTAAAAAGCTCCACCAAAAAAGTTCATTTGCTTTTCTTGGACAGACATATTGAATAGTGCAGTTTCTATAGTAATAACTCCCAATACGCACGAGAGGTCCTTATTCGCATGAATGCAGCATGTATCATAAAGCAACGGAAACAACATTGTACTTCACAACACAAAAGGACGCATCACGCATTAATATTCAGAAGAGAAATAAATTATGTAATCATGCAGGCATGACTGAAGAATAATGAGAATTTCTGTCAACAGTTTCCTTGGCACAAACTATGGATGCTGAAAGAGAATTGTGTATGACGTCAATGCCAACAGCTATAGAAAGAATTTAAAACGTATTTTTCTCGTTAAGTGTCATATAAAAACGCCTGTCTGCTTTATGTATGGTACCTGTCATATATTTTATGTTCTGTAAAGTAATTTATTCTTTTAACTCAAACGAATTCCCCGTTTCCCATCTAGTTTTGTGGTAGAATGATGTTTTGACGTAGAATCGTCATCATTCGAAAGCATTATAGACACTTTAAAAAGAAAAGAAGCATCGAGATGGAGTCTACGCATGCGCCTTACGAAATGATTTATATCTCTTACTCTTATGTTCACACAAACGATATTGTCACGAGTACTAAAATAGAACTTTTGAACGATCAATGTGATTATTTAATAGCTCTCGTTAAAAACAATTCAATTTCTTCTTGTTCTTTTTATCATACTTTTGATAGCAACTTTTTTATTATTCTATTTTCCATTTTGTGAGAATTTGATGCCGGTTTTTTAATGTAAATGCCTTGTTATTTCTTCTTATTTATGCTGGATAGCTTAGTTTGGTTTAGATATATGAAAGACTCGTTTTGTTGATAAACAGGGAAGATTTTAGAGTGGATTTCGTCAACTGTGGTCAGATGACGAGAATGATACTTGAGTCATCGCCCCTCCTTCAAACTTCCAGACCTGCAGTAGGACGTTTGACCTGCAATAGATTTAATCTACACAAACTTGCATATACGGCGGATTTTCCGTGAAATCTGGACTCGAACCCATGGCCCTCTGGTCACGAAAACGAGACTGCCACCAGACCACCGCACCCCTATTTCTGCTGGGAAATACGCTTTGAATCAAAGATAATCAGAAACGCCCCTATTACAGTAAAATGCATTTTCAGGGTAAATTCTGAAAGGAATACATGAAATGGGAATCTTATTTTCAGAGCCTTGTACAAGAGCTATACAGTAGTTCCGGTGGGGAATATATTCTAGCATGTACAGAAACACTTTTTGAAACGAAGTTATCAGCATCAGTCCACTTAGGTTATACACTACATTGTTATGTTATACTTTCTCGCGATTTGTAAGGAAAAGTGCAGCCCATTGGCCAGATAAAGGCCCTCACCTGCGATTTTTAGAAGTAAAATTTATGAAAGACTGGACAGTGTCCAGTTGATTATTATGCTTGGTAGAAAAAATAATGAATAACTAAAAACGTTTTTAATTCGTGTTTTAAACGGCAAAAAGTTTTTCATTTTAACTGTATCTTTTAGCGCCTTGTCCGAGAGCTACACAGTATTTCTGGTAGGAAATACAATCTAGCATGTATAGTGGGACGAGACTCAAGTTTGTGTGTAGTGCTGCTGAAGAATTCATTCAATTTTAGGAACCATTTTTTATTAAGCTACGTTCCACAGCACAGAACATTAAAGTTACAAGACAGAAGACAAGACAGAGAACAACATCACGAGACAAGCACACAGACAAGAATGACAGAGAGGCATCATGGGAAAAAGATGGCTCCAGTAGCGCCACCTACCATAGAAAGGAGAAGGCAGCTGATTGTAACCGCTACACATGTACAGAAACACTTTCTGAAACGAAGTTATCAGCACCAGTCGCGTTAGGTTACATACACACTACATGTTATGTTATACACTCTCGTGATTTATAAGGAAGGGAGCAACCCACTGGCCCCATAAAGACCCTCATCTATGTTTCTTGGAAGTTAGGCTCATAGAAATCTGGATAGTTTTTTGTTGATTATTGTCCTTAGTAGGAAAAATAGCGAATGAATAACTGAAAACAGTTTTTTAAAGGCACTCTTTTATTAGCGTTTTTAAACAGCAAAAAGTTTTTCATTTTTAACCGCGTTTTTATAGCCTTGTCCGAGAGTTTCTTCTTCTTGATTACGGGACACCTCGCCCCTGGTCCCGGAGGCATATAGGCATTCTGTACTCGAATAGAGCACCATTGTAACTTTGGAGGGCTCTGATTGGACAAGCGAATCTGACGTCACTCTTCTGCACATCGCGTCAACACTGAGACACGCGTATCTTGTTTATAGTTCTTAAAACTCTAAATATACTAATTTTTTCTACAAGATATCGCCTGAATTTGTTTTCAAAAGGGGAATCTTTCTTCTTCTTGATTTAATGTCGTTAGATTTTCTTCATTATTGCTTCATTCAGATCTGAAACATTAAAATTCATATTTTAATCGTAACTTAAACCATGATAAATATAAGTATTGAAATAATGCCTGATATAAGATTACAAATTACAACATATATCCTTTAAAAATAATGTTTTGAAATAATTATTGCTACTTACCAGCACACAAATCTTGTTCCAGATGGTCTAGAAGATCGAAGATTCCATTTCGTGTCCGATGTTCTTCCACATTCTTCTATCCATGAATACACATCGGAAACACTTTTAAGGTTGCTTCGAACGATGGTTTCATCTTCAACGATTTTAACAACTTCGTTTACAAAAGAAGGGGGGAGATTGGAATTCTGAATAGCCAGTGCGTATTACACAGAGAACATTTCGCTATCGCTAGTTGAAAGAATCAGTCAGAGCGTGGTCAAAGGTAAACAAACAAGCAAAGCATAGTTACGTCAGATTCGCTTGTCCAATCAGAGCCCTCCAAAGTCACAATGGTGCTCTGCTCGAGTACAGTATGCCTATATGCGTCCCGGAGACGAGTCCATTGTCAGGATAGTGCTGAGGGCCCGTGAGATGTTCTCGTACTACATTTTCTTTATATATATATATATATATACACTTTCTCGTACATCGATGTTTCCATCCAGAGGGTCACCAAAATCTGCAAGACACTTTAGATGACGTGGTTTCATGCTGCTGCAGACTTGGTCGGCTCTAAATTCTAACAGAAATTGACAAGCAGAAAAAAAAGAGAGAGAAAAAAAACAGGACTAAACCTGTGGAACGAGGTTATTAACCTCCTGATAAATAGAATGAAGGAGACCTAAATTTTCCTCTCTGTTTAAAATTGTGGATAGATTGTCTTTATCATAAATTAGTTTTTTTGCATACTTCTCCGTGAATGGGCAATTCACTACGTAGTGTAAAGTATCTCCCACGGCACCACAAGGGCATTTGATGTTCAAGCTCCTCCCAAATCGTACAAAGTACGCTGGGAATCTACCGTGTCCTCTCAAAAATTGTACAATAAAATGACTAAATTTTTTCGTATGAATTGAAAACGCCGGTATTAGTTTTTCTGTATGTCTGCCATTTTTTGTTGTGGACGAAGCCCAACGCTCTTGCCAAATCTGTATTTGCACATTGGAAATTGCATTTTTTAATTGTTTAAAGGATTTCTTTGGAGCTTGTCCGAGAGCTATGGTACTTTTGGTAGACTTCTTTGGCGATCGGTATATGCGGTCGGAATAACTCAAATACGATAAAAAGACCCCATCAAAATCAGCGAAATTGGAGTTATGATAGTTTACTTCTGAGGTACAGACATTTAATATGTACCTAAAGCAGAATAGACAATTCTAGTTTTTGATGCTCAGAATAATAGGCATTCTGATTATTGACGTTGCAATGCCCTGGTATCACCCTATATAAACACGTGTAAACTTTTAACAGACATCACGGATTTTTACTTTCTCGTATACGAATTATACGAAGAGAAAGTATTGTAATCGTCAAAAAATTCGAACTCGAGATTTTGACGAATCTCCACGTTTTAGACCTCCCTGAGTCCGAAAAACACAATTTTGGAATTATGTCTGTGTGTCTGTCTGTCTCTGTGTGTGTGTGTCTATCTGTGAACACGATAACTCGAAAACTATTAGAGCTACGGGGATGAAATTTGGTATGTGGTCTTTAAACATAATTTGTAGGTTTCTATCAAATTTTGGACAAAATCCGTTTACGGGAAGTCTATCTGTCTGTCTGTCCGCGGTCATGCGAACACTATAACTTAAAAACTTGAAAATCCAGATGGATAAAATTTGGTACACACTTTTACCGTCATGAATGTAGGTCCGTATAAAATTTTGGGCCAAATCTGTCAAAGGGTTGACTGTCTGTCGGTCCGTATAATGTACTTTTGAAGAGAATCCGTTATCTCCACGCTCATGCGTACCCGAAGAGCGGGGAGGAATTTCATTACGGAGTAGCGAATTGCGTCAGTTTGTCCTTGAGCCGGTAAGAGAAGAAAATCGTTACGCATCTCTTTGAATTTCATTTTTTGCCTAGATATTGTTCAATCACTATAATGAAAAACCTTCTGATAGTCATTGGATTCTGGGTAACAATAGGTTCGAATTTTTTTAGCCACGCGGGGGAAGGGGAAACGGCACCTTTTTGGGGAAGTATACGAGAAAGTTTAGGGGAGAACACTCCCGCTGGTTTTTTATTATTTCCCAGTCGTTTCAATGCTTGTCGGTTGCAATAACGTGTTTCAAAATGAATAATCGGTTTTCATTCTGAATTTGAAAAACATGACGCAGATGATCATAAATTTCAGAAGCCATTAAATATTTCTCGAAAATTAACTTGTATCTGATGCAATGCAAATATGTTCGATTCAATAACTGGAAGAATCGTGCTTCGTGTTTATTGCGTTAGATATATTGTTTTACCTCAGATGAATTAAAAATGCTTCGTAAGCAAATCAGACATTGTGTGCAGACACATGCTAGAATCTACTTCCTCCGTGCAGAAAAGAAAAATAGCAAACAGAAGTAGAGAGATGTCACGTTTTAACCCTTTCCGGCAAAAGACATTAAATTTTTTTAAATATGATGAAGAAACATCATGAATGGGCTTAGTTTATTGTTTAGACATAGAATTTACAAAAAAACCCGCCTCTTTCTGAGGAGGGATCGTTTTCCCTCTTTGGGGACACTCCCTCATATGAGGGCCACTTTGGACACAGCCGTCTTGATACGCTCAAAAATTAATGTTAAATCTTACACAAAATCATAAATTAAAACTTCAAAAATATTGGAGGAAAATTGTCGAGTAAATTTGCTAAAATTTTAAAGGTCAAGAACTCAAAAAAAATCCTATCTCTGAGTTAAGAAATTTGGGTGTTTTAAATCTATAATTTTTCCGAAATGAAAGCGAAATTTCATTGTGCTGCCATCTATATTCTAAAAAGAGAACTATCAGCTGCCTTTTCCTGCAATTTTCCGGGTTACAAATTGGAAACGGATTTCTTCAGAAAATTTTAAAGTCGGTGTCCTCTTTTGCGACCACTGTGCCGGAAAAGGTTAATGCAACGTGTTCAATTGGCAGCTATCGTGAATTCTTTAAATACATTGTGTCACGTGATCTGATAGTTTATTTTTATCTTGTGTCTAGGGTCCTGAGTAGAGTTGGTTGTATAAGACCACGGCGATAAAACACCTCACTAATACAAGGGTTTTTTCACTTTCTCGTATACGAAGTATGCAAAGAGAAAGTATTGTAATCGTCAAAAAAATTCAAACTCGAGATTTTGACGAATCTCCACGTCTCAGACCTCCCTGAGTCCGAAAAACACAATTTTGGAATTATGTCTGTCTGTGAACACGATAACTAGAAAACTATTAGAGCTACGGGGATAAAATTTGGTATGTGGTCTTTAAACATGAGTTGTAGGTTTGTAACAAATTTTGGACAAAATCCGTCAACGGGAAGTCTGTCTGTCTGCGGTCATGTGAACAGTATAGCTCAAAAACTTGAATAACTAGATGGATAAAATTTGGTACACAGTTTTATCGTCATGAATGTAGGTCTCTATAAAATTTTGGGCCAAATCCGTCAACGGGTTGACTGTCTGTCGGTCTGTATAATCGCATACTTCTTTACTTTTGAAACGAATTCTCTATCTCCATGCACATGCGTACTGGTAGCAATCCTTGTGCACGGGGAAGGATTGCGTCACTTTGTCCTTGAGCCGACAGAGAAAGAGTGGTCTCCTTCTCCGTGCTTGAGCCGGCAAGAGTGGAATCGGTACCCATTTAATCGCTACGCATCTCTTTGAATTTTATTCTTTATGTAAATATTTCACAATCACTGTAATCTATAATGAAAAACCTTCTGATAGCCATTGGATTCTGGGTTACAATAGGTTCGAATTTTCTTATCCACGCGGGGGAGGGGAAACAGCACCTTTATAGGGAAGTATACGAGAAAGTTTAGGGGAGACCATTCCCCCTGGTTTATTGTCTCATGTACGAAATACGTTAAGTATGATAATCGTGAAAAAAATTCGACCTTTTATGAATCTCCACGGTTCATACCTAGCGACGTAGCTTCAATTTTCGTAGGCCGAGGCGAACTTACAACATGCCGCTGCCTCACTTCCTTTACAAGATACGTAGGGCGCATATACTTCAAAATAAGAATAATAAATTCTAGGGAAAAAACATTTTATTAGCAATGTAATTCATCTTTTGACGCCCCAATTTCTGCAGATTGGTCACGAAATTGCGCATCTAGCACTGCTCTTTCTTTCACATTTCGTCAATTTGCCGACAAAGAGAGAAAACTACGAATAAATCATATTAGTTATCTTCTTACATACACAATGATTGAGCTAGGGCCACTGCTCTTCTTAGTTACAAAATTATTTTCCTGCATGTCTGATTTTGAAGCCTCTTCCGAATCACCACTCTCATTTAAATACGCCATTGTTCATACCACCTTGAGTAAGAGAAAGATATTTTTAGAATTATGTATGTATGCAGTGAATTAGGGCTTCAGAGCTGCAGCGCCCCCTGAAATTATTTTTTAAACTTGTATTTTCCGTTTTTAATCTATTTGCATACTTTTCCACTCTCAGAGTTCAATGACTTACGAAAATACAAAAACGTAACGAAAAATTGAAAAAAGGCATAAAAAGAATCCAAACGAAGAGGGACGCATGTCCGAGGTGCAAAATAATCTGCCCCCTCGAAATTCGATTACCGAGCAGAAAATACGAAATGAAAAATCAGCTCTTTCTTCCTTTAACTTATACGGGCTATGGGCTGAAAGTCAACGCAGCTCTGGCTGGCACGGAGCCAACTGAATGAAAGAAAGATGCTCTTTTTAATATATTTTTCTCTCTTTCCTCACTCTCACACAAGTTGCAATCTCTTTGGTTGTTTGTGTGTTTACCTTTCGGCTCGTGTTCCGACGACAGATTCAAGTAAATAATACTATTCTAAAACTTTTAAACTTTTAAAGTATTTCAGTAAAAAGTCTATTTAACATGTTTTAGCTTAAAAATCAATTTTCTGTATATGAGTTATTTGCTATTCATTTTTGAAAGAGTGTTACCGAGTGAACTGGGCAAGGAGGGAAGTGTAAATGTGGAGATCCAATTATTATTATTATTTCGTCAGAAGAATCGTCACATCAACATTCACTTTAATTTTTGTTAGTAAAACTAATAGAAAATGTCGGTACTTACGTATTAACGCCACCGAGGCTACAGATTTGACGGTTTTTAAGTGCCGCCAAATTTGGCGGTTTTTGTACTTACGTATTAACGCCAATTTCGCGGTTTTTGTACTTACGTATTAACGCCAATTTCGCGGTTTTTGTACTTACGTATTAACGCCAATTTGGCGGTTTTTGTAAACAAGATTGCTCTTT
Source organism: Araneus ventricosus (assembly GCA_013235015.1). Lineage (NCBI taxonomy): Eukaryota > Metazoa > Arthropoda > Arachnida > Araneae > Araneidae > Araneus > Araneus ventricosus. Next base: position 40,813 of record BGPR01004912.1, read on the forward strand.
ATTGGCGCATTACCGCCAATCTGTAGCCTCGGTGGCGTTAATACGTAAGTACCAAAATGTCATATGCTGGTTATTTCACTTTGTTTGAAAAGCAGGAAATTTCACATCTGGATTTGGAATTAAAAAATGTGGCCTACTTGGAGATAAAGTAGCTTTTGAAATTTTATTCTCTTGATAACCATTTTTTTGCAGCCCTCTTCGTTTCTGAGCTCACGAGCCGCCTCTGTCTGCCTGTGTAACTCAGAAACGGAACTAGTTAGACCAATTAAATTTATTTTTGGCCTTAACTCCGAGACATTAAAACAGTTTATTTGTGCTTCATTTCAACTTTTGATTGAATTTTTTGATTGAACTTCATTTACGTACTCACAATTTTCTTTGGGCTTAATTTAAGTACGATTGTTATCGAAATTTGATGGCTGCACTATAATAAATTTTGATTGAAAAAAATGACTTTTAATTGAAAAAGAAAGCCAACGAAAGCAAGGTCCAGGAAAGTAGGAAAATTACAAGTTTAATACAGTAGAATCCCGGTAATCCGAAATTCCGGTTAATCTGAACCGATTTTATTTTCGAAAATTACATGTAATTGAAAAGATTACCTGAAAAGATTTAAATATACATACTAAGAACAAAAAAGTACTTTTTCAGCATGCATAATTTTGTATGCATTGAAGAAAACTAATGCAATTCGCCGTGAGATAAGGGCACTTCATACAGGAGCATATCCGTTATTCTAATGAAAAGGGGAGACATATTCTCTTTCTATTGCTTTTGAATAAAAGAATTCAAGAGATAGTAGTACTGAGTGCTTATAACTTAAATTTTTTTAGCACACATATTTTTCTTTTCTTTTTTTTAATCGGAATTTCGGATAATTCGAATTTTTTGTAATCCGAACAGGCACCGGTTCCAATTAGATCGGATGAGCGGAGTTCTACTGTATATTCATTTTATATAAAGTTGCATAAAATTTATGATTTTCATTATTGCATTTTTCTATTTTAACTTTCTACGAAGGTTGTTCGATAAGTACTTGCACAAAGGAAGAAAACATTTTTTTTTCTGAATAAGCAATATTTATTTTTCAAATAATCTCCTTTGACCTTTATAATAATGTTAGTGGACTGGATGGAACGAGGCACAAAAATCAACGCTACTGCTTACTGTGAGAAGTTATGGCGCGAGATACAGAACAAAAGGCATGGTCTACTGACTTCTGGTATTGTGTTCGTTCATGACATCGCACGACCGCATACCGCACACGTAACGCCGACGTTGCTTGATTACTTTCGCTGGGAACAATTCTGTCACCCGCCTTATAGTCCGGACCTAGCTCCATCCGACTTCCATTTGTTTCCTCATCTCAAAACATTTCTTGCCGGCCAGCAATGTGCAAGTGATTAAGAGATCAAGGTAAACGTCCAGAACTGGTTGAGGTCGCAGGCGGTCGAATTCTACGAAACGGGAATGTTGCAATTAGTGCCAAGATATGACGCTGAATTCGCATGGTGAATATGTCGAAAAGTAGTTTAAGGTGTGTAAACTTTTCTGTAACAAAATACAAGTACAAATTGCTAATCTTTTATAATACCCAAACGACACTTACTATCTGGATGAGCTTTGTACATTTAGTTCAACGATGCTCGAAATTTTTTTTATTCAGTTCATGTAGTATGAGTTTTCCAACCCTTCAAAGTAGTCAGTTGGTCAATCAATCACCTCATTGTTCGATGAAAATTTCTTTACTGCCTACCAATTTTTCGGTTTTGAAACAGGTAGTAATCCGAAGGAGCCAAATCTGGAGAATAGGAGGGATGCGGAAGAACTTGGTAGCGTAAATCGTGAAGTATTGCTCTCCCACTTCAGGAATTTGAGCTTGTGCATTATCGTGTGAAAGAGAATCTTCTTTATTTTTTCTAAGTGAGGCTGTTTCTCCTTTCTTTCATTGTTTGAATGACCCAGCAAAGAAGTATAATACCCTCCGGTAATTATTTTGCCCTTTTGCAAAAAGATTATACCGGTATCCCGTTAAAATAGCCCAAGCCTTAAGAGCTCCGACAAAATATCCCGTCCCCAGTGGCGGCTCGTCCATTAGGTCAGCTCCCTGAAATTTTTTTTTAAAACTTGTATTTTCTGGCGGCTCGTCCATTGGGGCTGCAGCATTCCCTGATTTTTTTTAACTTGTATTTTCTGGAAGCTCGTCCATTGGGGCTGCAGCACTCCCTGAAATTTTTTTAAAACTTGTATTTACTGGCGGCTCGTCCATTGGGGCTGCAGAACTGCAGGCATTCCCTGAATTTTTTTTAAACTTGTATTTTCTTATTTTCTTATTCGCTTACTTTTTCACTCTCAGAGCTCCATAACTTACGAAAATGCCAAACAAAGTAATAAAAAATCGAAAAGAAAACGAAAACGAATCAACAAGTAAGAAAGAAACAGGTCTGAGCTACAAAGTATTCTTCCCTCCCCCCAAAATTCGTTCACTGCACAGAAAATCAGGAGAGAAAAAGTAACCCTTTCTCCCTTTAAATTAGACGGACTAGGGCTGCCGGGCGAGCAGCTCTGGCTGGCAAGGAGCCAACTGAAAGAGGAAAAAAATTTGCTCTTTTTAATTTATTTTTCTTTTTTTCCTCATTCCCACACAAAGTGCCAATCTCATTGGCTGTTTATGGGTTTCGGTTTGTGTTGCGTCGACAGAAGCATATCTGGTTGATTGAGTATTTGCTTTCTCTTGATAGAAGGCTAGATTTCTTTTGCAGAAGATATTCATTTTTGGAAGAGTGTTAGCGAGTGAAGTGGGCGAGGAGGGAAGGGTGTATGTGGAGCTCTGTTTTTTTTTTTCGCCAGCTGTATCGTCACATCAACGTTCACTTAACATTCTGTTATTAAAACTAGTAATAAATGTCATACATGGTGACTTTTAATTAACCTATAACTTTTAATTGAAATAACTTCTCACAGTCTCACTAGATGGCGCCACGAATGCATGTAATGGCAGAGGGCGTAAAAGGACTTTGTTTCGTATCAGTTCCACGCCATTTTGAAAATGTCTCCAAAAGTGTCACATTGAACCGAAGATCGTATATTTATTGTTAAAAATTGGTATTTGTCTGGCGAAAATGCCACACCATAACAGACAGTGTGTTTGGAACCCGAGTTATCGCCTATCAATACCCAAACCGCTATCCTTGTGCATTGCATTGGCCATCCTATTCACCAGATTTGAATCCATGCGATTTCTTTCTTTGGGGGCTCATATGAAAGATTTGGTGTACAAGAAGAAGCCTACAGACCTTATTAGCCTCAAAAGGTCCATAACTGACTCATTTGCAAGCATTAAAAGCAAAACTCTTGGCCTTGCAACCGACAACTTTGTGACTAGGTTGCGCTATTGTATCACCTCTGACGGTTCTCAATTTGAGAACATTCTGCATTAAAATCATTTTCAACTTTCTTTTCAATAAAAAAATGTTTGTAGTGCTATCTGCAACGACTCAAGAGTTATTTAAGTTAGAAGTTGTAGGTTAATTAAAACCCAGATAGCACGTAAGTTTGCTGCAAGTTTGATTTTGACTTGATATTAGCTTGTCATAGCAAATTTGACGCGTCAAATTTGAAGCGAACTTGTAGCAAATTCGCCGTGACAACTAGCGCCACCTTCCTTGCATTGCAAGTCTGCTGCAAGTTCACCGTGACAAATAGCGCCACATCCTTTGCAATGCAAATTTGCAAAACAAGCTTGATGCAAAGATAGCACAAAGAGATAATTATCTTTGTCTCTGTTTTAAAAAAACATCCGATTTTTAATAGCATCTCCTAGACCGTCCTTCTTTTTTATTAATTCAATAAATCAATAATAATTTGTAAAAAAACTAACTTTCTTTATAAAAAAAAATTTTGAAACATTTTCCATCTTTTTACTAAAAGTTTTTACTTTAAAGAATACTATATCGCCTTTTTCTTAATGTTGAAGTTTTAACATTTATAAACAAAATTAAACCGAAAAACAGTCAATGTTTGTTGAAAAATAATTAATAATAAATAAACATTTTGTCCCATTTTAAAGTAATTACTTTTGAACTCTAATTTCATAATTTATTCTACTAGCAAAACGTAGTTATTAGCGAAAATCGCTCACTCATTGGCTTCAAATCATATTCTCAACTCAAAAAATGAATGAAATCAAGAAAATAGTTTAAAATAAATCGTATACGAATCGAATCGAACTATGTATTAGCGAAATCTATCTTCTCCTCTCGTAGCTGAGCTGGCCCAGTGGTAGAGACGTCAGGCTACCAACCGGTAGGTCGCGAGTTCTATCCTGGGTTGTGTTCGTACTCTGCTTTTGCTATAATTTGCAATGAGTTGCAAGTCTGCTGCAAGTTTGTCCCATGGTGACTTCGAAGCTTGCGTTAACTTGCTGCAAACTTGTTTCATACTTGCACTCTTGTCGTGACAAATTTGCTGTAAGCTTGCAGATTTGCAGTACAAGTCTGCTGCAAACTAAAATTGCTATCTGGGAAGTCACACTGTATATGCTGGTTATTTTATTTGTTTGAAAAGCAGGAAATTTGATATCTGGTTTTGGATTTAAAAAATTTGGCCTACTGAAAGTTAAAGCAGGTTTTAAAAAATGCATTCTCTTGATAAATATTATCTTGCAGCCCTCCTCGTTTCTGAGCTCACGAGCCGCCACTGCCCGTCCCAAAATAGCCTAGGAGAAAATAATCAAAATTCAAATTCTGAATGACATTAAAAATATTGTTTTAGCTTGGGCTATTTTGACCCGTCACGGATTATACCACAAGCGTCCCAAAAGACCGTGGCCATAACCTTTCCAACTGACGGAACAGTTTTCACTTTTTGGAGGCAGATTTCGCTCTTGAAACCCATTCTTTTGGTTGCTGCTCTGTCTCAGCCTGATAAAGATGGATCCAGGTTTCATCCACTGTTACAGAACAACGCGAAAGTTCCTATAGATTCCGCAGAAAAAAGCTACAAACTTTTCTGGTAACATCTTTTGGATCCGGAGGGAGCAATCATGGCACCCATCTTGCAGAGAATTTCCCCAGGTGTAAATGTCCACGCAAAATATTATGTAAACGGCCATTGAGATGCCCATAGTTTTGGAATTTCATACCCCCTCACGACTCTGTCATCAATGACCAAATCATGGTCGATTTTCAATGATTTCTTGAATAGCAACCTCTACTAGATTCACAATCCTAAAAATTGTATGAGTCTTTTGTCAAATTTGTTAATATTCTGTAAGCAAAAGTTATTATAAAAATAATCTTGCTTTAAAATATACCAGCATAATGTGCCGAATAACTATTTTAAATAGATTTTAATTTATTTGCCATAAATTTAAGCTCTTTTTGTTTTGTTCTTTCAGTATTTTCTGTGCCCGTGGTAGGATACCGAAGTCAAATTTTCAGAATGAAATTGATATCGCTGAAGTTCCCTCTACCAAAAAAATGAAGAAGCCCTACACTTATCAATCTTATAAATATGAATATTTGCTTATTTGAGGTTTAATGTTATCTGCCTCGGGAATTTGCATCTTTCATTGAATTTTCTTGAAATACTAGAAAATCACCCGTCATGGTATGACGGGTGCAAATTGCCTCTTCATACGAGAGATTTCCCGCCAAATCTCACGTGTTTAAATAGATATAAATTCGAGAGAAATGTTTAACTTGAATAAAATAAACATGTGTTTTATGACAGGAAATATTTTTTTATTTACATATTATTTTCATATTTCTTTATTCAAAAAACCTCTTGGTAAACAACATTCCGTGTGAAGTATTTTTCGTTGTTTAACAATTTTTGTACTTCAGATGTCTTTGTGTAAATTTTAACATTGCCAAAAAATATCAAATTACTTATTACAATATTACACTAAATAATCAGATGCATCGTGGCGTCCAAACTATATCACGCGCATGATATACCACTGACGTGATTTACTACTATCTATCAATAAACGGAAATTAATTTGAAATATAGGATTAATATAATTGAAAATTGCCCAGGAACTATTGATCATAGCGAGATAAATTTTTATATCAATCGATCGAAAAATTTTATTTCTCAATTTTAGAGATGTTAAATTTGAAATTAGAACGACAATTACTCTTTTAAATTTAAAATTTCTGAAATTTTGGTTCTCTAACAATGAAATAATGCTGTTTAACGTCTCGCAGTGCTATGGCGCGAGTTTTATTGTTGGTGACGTCCGAGCGTTACCGAGATATCTGGGCTATTATATTAGTAATCATACATCCATTTTAGAAAACTGCAAATAAATATAGGCCACTTAAAATAAGTACAAATGCCGAATGATTACAAAAGAATACTCCGACTGTAAAAGGCCAAATAAATAAACCGATAAAAAGAAGTTACAATTGAGCAATAAATTCATAAATGATCAAGGTGATTTTTGCAAGAAATCTGAACGAAATCAAATCCGTCCCATATTCGCTGCAGCATGTCTGGTGTTACGATTTAGAAGGATGCAGGGGACATAAAATAAGATTTTTGCCCTCAGTCTTCGGACAGTCAAAGAGCAAATTTCGCCCTCAGTCTTCATCAGTCGTTGAGCAAAGACAGATAGAGCCCGGGAAATGCCTATGAGGTATCCATGCTCCCCTCAATAGCTAAGCCACTGAGTTATTCTCGTTTTGAGTTCGTCGATGTTAGCTGGTAGGCGCTGAAAGACATGTACTTCTATAGAAAAATCATAGAAGTCTGGATCAGAACTTCTTCTGTGTGTGTGGAGGGGGAAGGAGGAGAACAGCAGTGATGAAGAGTGTCTCCATCTTCTATACACCCAATCCAGCGTTGTGGCAATTCTTTGCTCCAAATACTACCGAGAACAGGCAAGTGGCTAACGACCTTTATCGTCAAGCAAATGAAAATTTTAAAAATCCACTAACAGTGATTAATTTAATGGTACTCTAAGTTGTTCGGTTGAAGAGAAATATACTTTCAAGTTGAGGTATTCATTTGTATTTACCTAGTTCTTTAGAATGAATTATTTGAAGGAAAATGCTTAATAGATTTTAGTGTTATTACAACAAAACTTTGTAGATGTTACATCATTATACTGACGGTTTGTTTCCATATTTGTCACGCAGAAATAAACAGCATAATGAACTTCTCATAAAATAGTTTTTATTTTAGTAAACTCAACTAAAAAAACACAAAAACTAGAGGAAAACCCAAAGAAAGAAAAATTAACAAATAATATGAACTTTTTAATTCTTAAATGCCCTATTTTTTTTAAAAAAAATATTTAAAAAATATTTTTGACTGTCATTTCTTGTCTAAATCATGGAAAAATACTTATTTAAAAATCCTATTTTGTTTAATATATGGTTTACGGCTAAACACAGTAACTTACCAAACGGAAACACTGGACTTGAGTTGAGAAAAAATTTACTTACTAAAATTCTATGATGTCAAACACAGATTAATTTTAAGAGCTAATAATAAGGATAAGGAATTTCCTTCAACATTATAGAATAAAATATGGTATTCTTAAGCGTACAAACAAAGCAAAAAAGATGTAGCCGCAAGAGAAAAATAGCAAATTATTTTTATATTTATTTTCATCAGCACTCAGGCTGTCATCTATATGTTGTTGATTGATTAATTAACATTTTCAGCATGTACCCTGTTGGCAACAACAGGCATTAGATCTTCAGTCTTATTCCTTATATTTTGGAAGACAAAATTGGGTATGCTGCTTAACCCTTTCCGGTGCAAGGCATTAAAGTTTTTGAAATATGATGAAAAACATCATGAATGCGTTTAGTTTATTCTCTAGACATAAAATTTACATTTTTTAAAAACTTATCTTATTTCGAGGGGGGCGTCCCCCTTTGGGGTCATGCCGCTCATATGAGGACCCCTTTGGACACAGTCATCTTGATAGGGTCAAAAAATAATGTTGAATCTTACACAAAATCATAAATTAAAACTTCAAGAATATCGTAGGAAAATTGTCGAGTGAATTTGCTAAAATTGCAAACGTCAAGAACTCAAAAAAATTCTTATCTCCGAGTCAAGAAATTTGGATATTTTCAATCTATATTTTTTCCGAAATAAAAGCGAAATTTCATTGTGCTGCCATCTACATTCTAAAAGAAGAACTATCAGCTGCCTTTTCCTGCAATTTTCCTGGTTTCAAAGTGGAAAGGGATTTTTTAAGAAAATTTTAAAGTTAGTGCCCTCTTTTGCGACCACCGTGCCGGAAGGGTCTTTTAAAGGCAACAAAGGCCATTTAAGGGTTAATAAACTATGGAATTATGGGACGACAATAGACTTTCCTGCCATCGAATCAGTTTCCTTCTTTTAGATTAGAGTTGATTGATTACTTGTTTACTTCAGGCTCGTGAGACTGCTCCCTCTTTCGAAGCAATAGTGTCCAGCTGTAATCGACGACTTCGGCAACTGGTAATAGGACCTGAGCAACTCGGCGTTCCCTGTGCTATCTTGCTTTCCTGGGTTAGACAACATCGTGGATTCTTGATCAGATGCATGTAGTTTCTTTCTCTGAAGCGGCTCTTTCAGCTGTAAGTCAGGGTCATGGCCAGGTTTCATTCTCGATACATGACCTCTGTTCTTCAATTTGCATTTTCTACGAGTTTCATCGCAAGGTTCTACTTCATATGTAACTTTCGACACTTTTCTTTCCAATCTGTATAGGCCAAAGTACATCATCGAAAGTTTTTCTGAACTGCCCACTTTGAAAATGGGTGTGAAGACCTATACGAGATCACCTTCCTTATATTGCACCTCACGATGTCTTTCATCGTAGAAATGCTTATGTTTACCTTGAGACTTTACAATGTATTTAACATTTCTTGTATTTACATTAGAACCATCCACTGCTTTAGTTTGTTACCTTTATCAAAGTTTATATAACCTAAATTATATGGACGTTTATTAATTTGTAATATATTTATTTCATTTTCAATTTATTTATTTTCTGGATTTTTTTATCAAACATTTTCAACAAATTATTTAATATAAGCCAGCTCTTTTTAACAAAAGCGTTTTGCTTAAATGAACACGGTACACAGTATGTTGTTGGCTTGAATATTTCCCTTTTATGCTTTTGATAACACAATATCGTCAAGTGGAAACTTAGAAAAAGTTTTATTGCTGTCGTTTTGATTTCATTATATTTTTTCTGCGTTCCACATTAGAAGTTGCGGAGTACAAGTACACATAAATCAGAAATATACTTTAATTAAGGACAAACTCCAAGTCACTTATAAATGTTATGCCCTGAAAACTTTCGCAATGTCAAGTTTTTTGTCAAGGTAAAATAAGTCGTAATAATGCGTGTATTAATCTCCTAAAAAAACCGTCCTGCATTTCTGCCGCCTTTCTCTTCGTCATGGGCCACACAACTCTGTCCATGCTTGTCATGATGGCTTCTCTGGCCCCTTTCCAAGAATGGGGGCCTTGTAGCCGGTATTGGTAAGAAACGCTAGGTCCAAAAATGATGTTCAAAAACAGTTTTGGATCTGTAAACAATATCTTAAAGAGATTAGGTTTCGCACCAAATTGAGAAGCTATTTCATCGCAATACTGTATACAATCCACTCGAACAGTGGTCTTGTCACTCGGCCCGAATCTTGACACATTGTTCTCATGTCTTCTTATAATGCCCTTGAGCATTACTTCTTTAGACGGAAGTTTGCATTTGCCCGCTAGGACCTGAGCCGCCCATCTGGCTTGCAGCTCTCCTGAGGGAAATGCAGGTCCAAAAGTGAGAAGGAAACCCATGATTGCAAGCGTTGCGTGAGGCAGGTGAGGAGGGAACATGCACTTGTAGAGGTTGATCCTGCCTTCTTCTTTCATCACTATGCCTTTTTCTAGGAAGGGGAACTTCCACGTGTACCCGGTGGCCATGATGACAACATCGCACTCGGTGACTTCTCCGTCGCCTTCGAAAATGACGCCATTTTCCGTGAAACGTTGAATATTGGGCTTTTGTATTACGGAGCCGGAAAGTAGTTTCGATCCAAATTGGTCGTTCAAAACTGGGTCCTTTGAAAGCACACAACGGTTTGGTTTAACAGCATACATTCTCTGATCAAACTGTAAGTCGAGATATGTAGATTCAAAAAACCAGCCGGCAACTTTGTAAGGCAAGAAGTCCAATAACTGGAACAGGTATCGTCGAAACACTATTGTGTCGGTTGGTAAGCCGCGATGCCCAACACGGTTGATCACATGTGCTCCGGATCGAGTGCTTAAATATACCTGAAATTACAAAGAAAAAATTACCCTTTTTGTTAAATTTCATTAAAAAGCAGGTACAATACATCAAGAAAGTATCCGAAAGCTGCATGTTACTCAGGAGCTAATTATAGCATAATAAAACAAAACTTTCTCTCGTGTTAGAAAATATTCTCTAAAAATGTATGTAATTTTTCTTTATGGTCTTCGTATTGAAATTCGCACTAACTCGATTTTTTCAAAGACCAACCCCCAATTTGGAATCAAAATTCAAATTCTCAAGATTATGATATGTAAGTCCATTTTCTTTATACCAAAAAAGTAATTGCATGCAAATGATACATCAAAAATTTTCTCAGCGGATATAATATTTTGGTTTGGTAAAAAGTTTGTCATGAAAACTATATTACATGGATAAAGAATTCCGCTTTCAATTTATGAGAATTACTAGTGATTCTAACTACTTATCAGGCTATTCCTCTAATTCGTCAAAATAGTCTCATTGATTTCAACAGTCCAATTTACGTAACTGTCGATTTTTCAATATGAGACACTTTTAGAAAAAAGATTGAATTTCTGCTGCTCGTCCATAGCGACAAAGCAAACGCAATTGTGTTTCTGAAAGTTTTCGAGAGAGAAAAGCTATTTTAACACACAACTAGACAGCGTCTGGGAAAACAAATTGCTCATTGAGGCATTGCTTTGCTTAACTTGCCTAGGTTGCACGTACGCCACTGCTTCATTTCGATGAAATTTCTTTTTAACAATCAACATTTAGCCTCTCTTTACCAATTTCATCAATGCGATCACTCCGTAACGTATCTGGATTGGCAAGAATAAAAACCCGTTTGAGGATCCAGACCGAAAGTGTGGACCTGTGTGTTCGCCCAGGCAAGTTCTTTGGATGGCTGAAGCAAACGCAATCATGTTCGGAAAGTTTTCGAGAGAGAAAAGATATTTTAACACACAACTAGACAGCGTCAGTGAAAACAAATTGCTCATTGAGGCATTGCTTTGCTTGACTTGCCTAGGTTGCACGTACGCCACTGCTTCATTTCGATGAAATTTCTTTTTAACAATCA